>JAJPUD010007981.1:0-18352 GCA_023553655.1 Myrmecobius fasciatus
TTAGTATACTAGATTTTTTAGCTTACAGTGAGGTGGTGATACTCCTCACAGATTCAGAGCAGAAAAGAGGACTTGTGGTCAGATCTCCAGAAGGAGTTGCACAGAATTCTTGAAGCACTCTTGGGACAGTGCACCCTCCAAAGTGGAAACAGAACCCTAATTTTAACAAAAGAATTAAAAGCTGAGTAGACTAGGAAAATGAGCAGACTACAGAAAAAGTTTCTGAACATAGACAGTTACTGTGGTGACAAGGAAGATAAAAACACAATCAGAAGAAGATAACAAAGTCAAAGTTCCTATCCCCAAAGCCTCCAAGAAAAAGAAAAATTAGTCTCAAGCTGAGTTCAAAAGGAATTTTAAAAATGAAGTAAGAGAGAAGAAAAATTAGGAAAAGAATTGGAGGTGGTACAAAAGGAAATGCAAAATCAATGAGGAGGGGAAGTGCCTTAAAAAGTAAAATTGACCAAATGGGAAAGAAGTACAAAAAGCTCAATGAGGAAAATAATTCCTAAAAATTAGAATTGAACAAATGGAAGTTTATGACTTTATGAGAAATCAAGTTAGAATAAAGCAAAACCAAAAATAAACAACAGGGAAAAAAGTGAAATATCTCATTGGAAAAACAGCTGAGCTGGAAAATAGATCTAGAAAAGATAATTTAAAATTATTGATATTTTAAAAATAATTGGTCGACCTGAAAATAATGATAAAAAAATAGCCTGAACGTCATCTTTCAAGAAATTATCAAGGAAAACTGTCCTGATATTCTAGAACCAGAGAATAAAATGGAAATTGAAAGAATCTTCTGATCACCTCAAGAAAGAGATCTCAAAATGAAAACTCCCAGGAATATTATAGCTAAATTATGGAACTCCCAAGTCATCCAGAAAGAAACAATTGAAGTATAATCGATCTGCAGTCAGGATGACATAAGATTTAGTAGCTGCTACATTACAGAACCAGAGGGCTTAGAATATGATATTCTGGAGAGCTTGGAATATGATATTCTGGGGAGCAATGGAGCTAGGATTACAGCCCAAAGTCACCTATTGGACAAAACTGAATTTAATCCTTCTGGGGAAAGATGGACATTCAATGAAGAGAAGATTTTCAAGCATTCATGACAAAAAGACCAGAACTACATAGAAAATTTGATTTTCAAATACAGGTTTTAGAAGAAGCATAAGGAGAGAAAAGGATACCATAAGGGACTTCATAAAGTTTACCTGTTTGTTATGTTCCTACATGGGAAGATGATAGTAAGTCATTAGAACTTTCTCATTATTATGGTATTTAGAAGGAATATATATATATAGATGTAGGGCACAGGTGTGGGTTGAATATGTAGCAATAATATCTAAAAAAATTAAGGGGTGAGAGAGGAATGTTCTGGGATAAAAAAAAGGCAAGAAAAAGCTTTTACAATGGAAGGGAAGATGGGGGGAGTAGAGGGTGAGTGAGTGGACTTATTCTTATCAGAATTGGCTTAAAGAAGAAATAAAATCTTTCTTACTCTCTAGAAAAGAAGAAGGGGAATAGGTTATGGGAATGGTGGAAGGTGATAAAATAGAAGGCATATTGGGGAAGGGAGTGGTCAGTAAGCAAAATGTTTTTCAGGAGGGACAAGATGAAAAGAGAGAATGAATTGCATAAATGGGGGGGATACAGTTAGCAATCATAATTGTAAGAATTTTCCAGTAAGTTTCTCTGAGAAAGTCTCATTTCTCAAACAGAGGGAACTGAGTTAAATTTATAAAAAAAAAAATAAGATCCATGCAAGCTTCATTTGATAAATGATCAAAAGATATGATCTATGCCCAAAGGCTATAAATTTATGTTTGTCCTTTGACTTAATATTACTACTACTAGGCATGAATGCCAAAAGAGATTTTTTAAAAAGGAAAATTACCTATATGTACAAAAATATTTATAGCAGCTTTCTTAGAGCAAAAAAATTGGAAATTAAGGGAATAACCATCAATTGAGAAATGACTGGATAAATTGTGGTATGTGATTATGATGGAATGTCATTTTTTTCTGAGGGAAATGATGAGCAGGATACTCAGAAAAAAACCTGGAAAGTCCTCCATGAACTCAAAGAAAGTGAAATGTATTGTATACAAAGTAATAGCAATGTTCTGGGATGATCAGCTGTAAATGACTTGCTATTCTCAGTAGTGCAATGGTCCATGACTATCTTGAATGACTTGTGATGAAAAATCCTATCCTTATTCAAAGGAAAAACTGTGTTGAAGGTTATAGCATTCTCCCTCTCTGTTTTTCTGTCTCTTTTTTGCTTTACTTATTTTAGATACAGTAGTCTTTAACTAGGTGGCGTAGTAGAGCACCAGCCCTGAAGTCAAGGGTTCAAATCTGGTCTCAGACATTTAACATTCCCTAGCTCTGTGACCCTGGGCAAGTCACTTAACCCCAATTGCCTCAGCAAGAAAGCAAAAATAAATAAAAAATAAAATATGTTTGCATGTGTGTCTAACCCTGTATTATGGGATATGTTTTACCAGTTTGAAGTATTCTATTCACTTCATGTGTTGTTAATTTGTTAATTTTTCAATGTACTTCAGGCCAAAACTGATTATTACTTCCTTAATTCATATTTTTTTCAATTCAGTAAACATATTAAATGCCTAAAATGCCAGACACTGTGCTATGTGCTGATTAATCAATTAATATTTAATTTACCAGGATGAAAAATGTTAAAGGGGATGATTAAACTCCTTAAATATTCATATCTTATCTTTACTTGAAAAAGTAAGCTTCATGAATGTTAGCAAGCACGGATCTTGTTATACCACTGTCATCTGCTTGTTAAGTTAGAAAAATATGTAAAATCATTAGTAATTAAAACTATCTCAAACTTTTAGATAACCAAAAGTTAACATACTACTCGTATAACATGTACAGCACCAGTTGAATTTTATTCAGTGCTTTGGTAGCATCATTTCTTAACATAGATAATTGATATTTCACTTATTCAAAATACTAAAAATACATAATATAATAATAATTTTCTGTGCTTCTCTAATTTCTCCATATTCTTTTTTTTGACAACACAGTAATATTTCATTATATTCTTATACCACACTTATTTTTATCTTGGACATTGGAGTTTATACTCAGCAGTGGGATCTTTGTGTCAAAGAGTAGGGACATTTTAGTTTTTTTTTCTTAGCATGAATATACATTGCCTTTCAGAATAGTTGTATCAATTCATAGCTCCAACAAGAATGAATTATTGTGCCTGTCACCTCTTTTACATTGGCTGATTTCATTTTTTGTAATTTTGCCAATTTGCTGAGTGTAAGGCAAAAATCTCAGAGTTGTTTTGATTTGTACCTTACCTATTAATAATTTGGAGCATTCATTTGATTTTAGTAGTTTATCATCTTTTAAGAATTGTTGGTTTATATCTTTGACCACTTACCTAAATAGTCAATAAGCATTTTAAGTACTTACTGTATTCCAGGATTATGCTAAGCATGGTGAACACAAAGAAAGCCAAAATTTCGTTCTCTGTCCTCAAATGGTTCACACTCTAATAAAAAAGACAGCATCAAACTACCATATACATAGAAGATATATACAGAGTAGATTGAAAGTAATTTCAAGTAGAAGGTACTAGGAAGAGGATGAGGGGTTAGGACGAGGATGGGACTGGGAAAGTCCTGCAGAAGGTAAAATTTTTACTGAATCTTCGTAAGCCATGGGGCAGTAGCCAATGAAAAGACATGGTACAGGAGATGGAGTTCTTTCTGTGGGGAATAGCAATAAGGAAAGGTTTTGCTGGATAATAAGAGGGGAGTAAAGTGTAAGAAGTCTAGGAAGTGGGAAAGGGCAATGTTGTGAAGAGCTCTAAGTGCCAAACAGAATATTTTATATTTGATTGTGGAGATAATATGGAGTAAGATAATAGACAATAATAGCTTTTAGTCACATATTAGTGTTAATTCCCGGTATATCTTGAATATTAGTGGGATATCAGTCCTTGTTTTATAATGAATAGCCTCCTTTCTTATCCTAGTGTTGGAATGATTCTGTTCATTCAAAAAAATTTCAGTTTCTTATAGGCAAAATTCTTTTGTGACTATCCTTTTTTGGTTAAGAACTCTTATCTTTCCTTTTGGTCCTTCAGCTGTGAAAGGTACTGGATCTCATTGTCTTTTAATTTTTATGACATAATCTTCATGATTCAAGTCTAAATTAGGACCATTTTCTGTGATAGTTGGAATGAGGACTCTGAGAGGAATTTTAAAATAAAGAGACTTAATAAGTTTCTTTGCCCCATTTAAATTCCTATATTTAGCAGCAAATGTCTCTCCAAATGAATGGTATATGGTAACCTAACATCTGCATTTAAGAAGGGGAAAGGAAAATAGTTTACATACAAGATTTATATATCCAACAAAGATTTATTTGGGGATATTCTTTAAAAGTCTTCTGAAAATGGAAGGGAAATGCTTTGATCCTTCAAATCTTATCTGTATTAGGATAATGTGATGGTCTGGCAAGTCATCCAAAGGTTACTTTCCAGAATTCACCTTTGTATAGGAAAAGTACCACCTCTGATACATGTATTCAACATATTTTCTCCTTTTCTGAGGTTTTTAGGATGGCAATTGATGAGGAACAAGATATTATTTGCTAGACAATTGCAACTGTATAGCTATATCCTTGTTTATTGATGTCAGGATGTTTTACTTAAATTGTTGTAGGGAATTAGTAAAGAAATAGCAGGAAAATTGTAGACTACAGAACAAACTTATGAAAAGTCAGTTTTTGTGAGGCCAAAATCCATAAAGGAATAAGAGAAAAGGAAGTCACATTCATAGTAGTTAAAATATTCATAAAGTTACTGGGAATCAAATACAAAAAGCACACTCAATTTTGATATAAATTTAATTATAAAACTTTCCTTAAAGAATAGCACATACCAATTTAAATAATTAGATATTTGATATTTTTGATTTGGCTATGTCATAATTAAAATGACAGTACTGTCAAAAGTATTGTATAAATTTAGTGTGCTTTACCAATCAAATTATCAAGAGTATATGTTGTACTGGAAGTTGAATGGATGCCCATCAATTGGAGAGTGGCTGAATAAATTATGGTATATGAATGTTATGGAATATTATTGTTCTATGAGAAACGACCAGCAGGATGATTTCAGAGAGGCCTGGAGAGACTTGCATGAACTGATGCTGAGTGAAACGAGCAGAACCAGGAGATCATTATACACGGCAACAACAATACTATATGATGATCAATTCTGATGGACATGGCTTTCTGCAACAATGAAATGTCTCAAACCAGTTCCAATTGTTCAGTGAAGAAAGCCATATATACCCAGAGAGAGGGATATGAAATGTGGACCACAACATATCATTTCCATGATCTCTATCGATGTTTGCTTGCATTGGGTTTCCTTTCTCAGATATTTTTTGTTCATGTAGATATGATTGTTCTTGCCCAGCAAAATAAGTATGGAAATATGTATACATATATTCGACTTGTCAGGTATTTTAATATAATTAACATGTAGTGGACTTCCTGCCATCTAGGGGAAAGGAGGGGATTAGGGGGGGAAATTTGTAACGGAAAGCTTTGTAAAGATCAATGTTGAGGTACCCATACATATGTTATGCAAATAAAAAGCTTTAATTTTAAAAAAGAGTATATGTTTTAGAGCTAGCTAGAATATTAACAAAATTCATTTGGAAGAAAAAAGGAAATAATGAGGAGAAGAGGATAAGGCAATATAGCATTTATAGACTTTAAGCCTTTATAGACCTTTAAAGAAGTAATTTTTTTTAAAAAATGAAGTAGTAGTAACCAGTAAATGTGGATATAGATCATCCCAAACAATTCTGCCTCTTAATTTGTTTTGTGGGAGGGGGAGAATGGCCATGAGTTGTTCTTCTCAGAGTGAGGATCAAAAACCTTATAGAAGTGCTTTTCAATTAGTCAGTCCACAAATATTTATTAAGTACCTACAGTGTGCCAAGCATTGCTGTAGATCCTGGAGACTTCATTCAGAAAGTGAATGAAATAATCCCTATTTGCAGTGAGTTTATTTTCTGTGGAGACAAGTACAAATATAAGTACATACAGAATAATAGGAAGAGCATAAATACAAATAGACACAAAGGAGTAATACAAGGTAGTATGAGAAGTCCGCTAGTAGTTGTGTGAATTTGCGTGAAAAGCTTGGGTAGGAAGTAATGTTTAAGTTTCAACTTGAAAAATGGGGAATTTGGTAAAGAAGGGAGCCAAATTGAAGATGATGGCTATTACAAAAACACAAATAAGGGACATTATAGGTCTTTGGAGGAACAAAGAGCAGACTAGTTTAACTAAATCACAGAGTGTGGTAAGAAGAGTACTCAGTTGAAGCTGAAAAAGTAGGTTTGAGCCAGGTTATAATAGGCTTTGAAAGATGGACACAGGAGTTTATATTTTTATTCTAGTGGCAACAGGGAGCCACTGAAGTTTATAGAAAAAGATGTCACATGTTTAGATTTACCCTTAAGGAAAATCATTACAGCAGCATGGAGGATTGAACTATGATAGGGAAAGATGAGTCAGGGAGCCCAAATAAAAGGTTGTTGTGATAATTTAGGTTAGAGATGATGAAAATCTGACCTAGGGTGGTAGCTGTATAAATGGAATAAAAGGATTAGATACAAGAGATGTAAAGATAAAAAAGTGAGATTTAGGAATTGATTGAATATGTGAGGTAAGTGAGAGGTGTTGAGGGTAATAATACTAAGGTAATGAACCCAGTAGACTGAAAGAATGGTGGTTCCTTCAGTAGAAATAGGCAAATTTGGAAGAAGGAAAGGTTTGTGAAGACAGTTAATTCTGTTTTAGAAATGCTGTCTCTAAGATATTCTGTTGGAAATATCCAGTAGGTAATTAATGATGCAGGATTCCCAGGGAAAAGAGTGGAACTGGATATATAGTTCTAGTATTCCTCAGCATAGAAATGATAATTAAACTAGTGGGAGCAAGAGAATGTGGAATGAGAGTAGGGAGTTTTATTACAGAGCCTTTGGAATGAGCCAGAGAAAAGAATGATTTCGAAGGTAGGAAGGGAATGAAGTATCATGAGGGCAGAGAGGAGAGTTTCTAAAAGAAAGAAGATCTACATAGTCAGATACAGAAAACAAATCAAGAAGACTGAAGGCTAAAAAAATGATAATCAGATATGACAATTAATAAATCATTGGGTTAGCTAGATGGTGCATTCATTGGATAGAACGCTGACCCTGAAGTCAGGATAATCTGAGTTCAAATGTGGCTTAACACTTCCTTGTTGTGTAACCCTGAACAAGTCATTTAAACCCATTTGACTCTAAAAAAACAAAACAAAACAAAAAGTTAAAAAAATTAAAGAGAATAAAAATGTATTTTTTTCCATCCAAGTTCATAGATTCTCTGAAATCTATCCTCAGGGTCTTCCATGGACCCTAGGTAAAAAAAATAAAAACAAAAAACAAAATAAAACAAAAAAAAGTCTTTTTTACACAAAACTTTTCTTGTATCTTTCAAAATTGTTAGTGCTCAATTCTACCTCAAAATAATTTTGTGTTTATTTTTGTACATATTGAATGTCTCTGGTTGAATCTAAGCTTTTTTAGAACAGTGACTACTTCATTTTTTATATTTTGTCTGTGTATGATAGGTTCATAATAAAAAATGTATTTTTAAATTTTATATTCCATTAATGGCATAATTATAATTTTTCATTTAAAATATTGATTATCTTTGTTTTTATGTCAGTCATTTCTGATAATTAGAAACTACATATTTGAAAGCATACACATTATTTTGCATTCCTATCCTCTATTTTAAGTTGGGTTTGATTCTGACCTGTTTAATGTTCCAGGTTTAATATTAGTACAAAATGAGATGATCATAGACCATTTAAAAATTAAACAAAAGAAATTTACTTAACAGTAGTATGGGAAGAATATTCATATTTAATATATATGTGTTCAACAAAAGTGGGGGGGGGACTTCTGATTTATGTATTGACTTTTATACTTAGACCAGTAGGAGGATATGTCAGAGAGTTGAGCCTTAATCTTAATCCAAGGATCATTTAAATTTAAAGAGGGATTTCAATACCTTTCAAGAAAGACTCTTCTATGCTTTTCCTAAGTAGAGATTTCTGCCATATGTCATGCTTTGGTGACAAAGCTCAAAGATGTTCTAGAGAATGTGCCACCAAAAAAGTGGCTTTATTAGACTAATTGAGGAACCTTGACTCTTAGGAGTATAGGGAACCTAAAGTAGCATCACCAGAAGAATTGGTTAGAACAGGTGAATAGATAGCAAAAAGTCAAAGCAATGTGAATATTCCCTTAATGTAGAGGCCAAGTGTAGAAAATGACGATCAGAAACAGATTTTGCCTCCCTACTTTGAAAAGTGATTCAGGTTCTCTATCTTAATGACCAGGTCCACCTGGTAGGTAAAGTCAAATCTTTGCAGTTTATATGATGAGTCCCTACATAGAGTAATTGACATAGAGCAGAAGTAGCACTAGGAACATCAGAACCAAAGAACAAGTAATGACATGTGTCATTCATATCATATATTAAGGTCATCTATCTGTAGAATGGTAGGTCAGAAGTCATTACCTTTTTGCATGTAATCTGTCCCAGAGTCAGGATCAATACTGGGAACTGTACAACCTCGCAATGCTCTGGAGTCTCCCAGCCAGGACCTCAGAGAGAGGGAAAGAATTCCAGAACTTTGCCTCTGTAGAGAATTCTGCAGAGTGATTGCCTCTCTTATTCCATGGAGTATGGATAAACAGTTTTTACTCACTGCTGTTGCCAAAAAAAGCAAGCTATTTCCCAACAATACCACTTCTTGAACTGTCAAGTCTTCTATGGGAAAGGACTTATCCAGTAAGGACTACTAGTAACAATGAGACCCTTAGTGTTTTCATATTACGATAAAGAAAGAGCTATGTTGGACCTGCCTTTGCTGCTGCCTATGCCAGTACCTAATTTACTGTGACTGGGGCCTGTGCCAATGAATGAATGGATGTATGAATGGAAAAAAAAAAAACATTTGTTAAGCACTTACTAGATCCTAAGAACTTTGGTTTCCTTCCACTACCATTGAGGCCAAATATTACCCCAAATACACATGCCAAAAGTTGACTGCCATCCACTCCTGCTGCCTTCCTCTAAAGGAAGAAAATTATAGTTCACAGAAACAAGAGCAGAATCTCTCTCTGTCTCCATTTGACTTTTTTATATTGACATAGCATGCCCCTTCCCCACCTTCTGTCAAATTAACTTCTTGCTGAATTGAATAGTCAGATATATTTTCTTCCTAAAAAATCATGATCCTACTTGAAATCAGGCAATAAAAACCATAGGTCTTATGAAGAAAATGGGATTAAGATTCTAACAATTCACAAACTTCATTAGTGAAATATATATACATATATATGTACATACATATGTGTGTGTACACACACATACACAAACATACACACCTCTTAATAAACTAGAAGTAGTTACGTGTTAAATGTTTAATAAATAAATAGTGGCAGTGTCTGTAGCTGAGGGCTGCTGTACTTGCCTGTACTCCATTTCCTTCAAAACTTTGGACAGGCAAAGTTGAGTCATTTTAGGTCAGAAGATGCTTCAACAGGTCAGGGCCAGGATATTAACTCAGGTGGAAGGTAGATGAGGAGGTAGGGATGAACCAACCCACTCTCCCCACAACTCTTCCTGCACCAGAAGATATACAATAAATATGGAAAAAGATCTGAAGTTTACTGATAGAATTAATCAAAAGAAAGTTTGCAGCTTGCGAGTTACTGTGAAATGGTACAGTTTTCTTTTTTTTCTTATGGAAGAAACACAAGAAAATATAAAATTCCTATTATGCTCAAATAAAAATTCCCCAATATCAGTTGCATTGGAATGAATTTGCATTTTTAAAACAAGTAATGTAGTAGAACTGATTGTCCGTTGTACTACATTTACAATTAATGTAAACTAAAAGAGGATTTTCTAGAAGAGCCTGTAATATCCTCTTTTTCTCATATTATTTGTATTTGGCTTAACTCACTCAGTAGGAAAAAAAACAGTAAAAAGATAGCATATTGAATAGAATTCAAATAGAGTTGTATATTTAAAGGACCTGTAATTTTACTTTTGTAGGTATATTCTTCATTAAGTCCTTTTTCCTTTTGCATTTTAGTAGATCATCTTCCAGTTACTATAACCAAAAATTGCATTACTCTAAAGACAACCTAGTCTCCCTAAACTTGGTTAAGCTAGTCTTCAGAAGGTAAATGGAGTTTGGGAAACTTTTCAAAATTGTTGAAAGTAGTTGCTCTCAGCGCTTGCATTTCATTCATCCAGAGGGGTGTTCCAGCTCAGAAACTGATTGTTAAATTTTTAATATAAGCATTTAAACCTCAGAAATGGACAAATGCTGCAAATCCAGACTTGAATTATTGTTTTGCTGATTGTCTTGCCTCAAAAAAAGCTTGAGAAAATGTTAATCAAAATTAATGTTAAAAGTGTAACACAAGTAAGTTTTTTCCCCAAAGAGCTAATTATTAAACATTTCACGCCCCTGCCTATATAACATTTGAGACTGCACCATATTGAGGCTGTGGAATGGGTCCTTAGGGAAGGAGATGATGGATATTATGCTTTATTTATATGTATATATATGCATATGTATATTATATATATATATATTTGACTAGCAACCAGTCTGCTATGCATTGAATTCTCTACTATATGTTCAGAAAAAAACTCCAAAAAAACCTTATGTTGAGGCCCCATTGTTACCTGAAGATGACTATAAATTCTTTGTTTGTGACAGCAGATTACAAATTCTAGCAAGCCCTCCCATTCTGGAAAGCCTTCAAAGTATAGATCATTTCATGTTTGTTGCCCAAGAATCCATTTTAAGTTCAGAAAGTCTGATAATCAGTAGGTTGGCATAAGGGGAAATTTTTGAAGTTTGTCTGTTAATTTATAGATAAAGGTTTTGTATCTATGGAGAAAGTTCCCACACTGATAAAAATCAGAGGCTTAAAATATTAAGATATTAATCTTATGGGAAAATGAATGTAAAGTAGCATGGATGCAATAGTTTTGTTATTAGACATTAATATCCATGATCCTAGTTTATTTATTTATTTTTTTATTAAAGCTTTTTATTTGCATGGGTAATTTTTCAACATTGACCTTTGCAAAGCTTTCTGTTACAAATTTTCCCCCCTAACCGCCACTTCCTCCCCTAGATGGCAGGAAGTCTAATACATGTTAATTATGTTAAAATACTTGACAAATCGAATATGTGTATACATATTTTTACAGTTATCTTGCTGTGCAAGAAAAATCGGATGTACAAGAAAAAAAATCTGAGAAGGGAAACAAAATGCAAGCAAACATAAGTAGAGAGCATGAAAATGTTATGCTGTGGTCCACATTCATATCCCTCTCTCTGGGTATATATGGCTTTTTTCATCACTGAACAATTGGAACTGGTTTGGAACATCTCATTGTTGAAGAGAACCATGTCCTTCAGAATTGATCATCATATAGTCTTGTTGTTGCTGTGTACCATGATCTCCTGGTTCTGCTGATTTCACTCAGTATCAGTTCATTTAAGTCTCTCCAGGCCTCTCTGAAATCACATGATCCTATTTTTAAAAAAAAACAGCTAAGTGTTAGTAACATAGATAATGAATAGAAGTCAAGCTAATGGCATCATAATCAGTCTAATTTATTTGCAATTTTTAATTAAAGCATAATGCTTAAAATGTGCTTAAAATAACTTTGCATTTGTTTTATAATTTTCAAAATACATTATATAGAGCTCATCTAAGTTTCATAAAGTAGATAGATAGGATATATATTTTTTATCCTTTATAAATAAGAAAAATCAACCTCCTGGAGTTCAAATAACTCCCCTAAAGTCATTAAGAAATGGAGGCAAATCTTTTATTTGTCTTTAATTGATTGAACATGTATGCCATTTTTGGTGATATGAAATGACAGAGGTAAAAATATAGCTAAGTACTTGTTAACCTTAAAGTTTCTGCTTCTTGTACTCTACATTTTTGGGCTCCAGTTATATTGCAGACTCAGAGAGCAAGTAGAAGTAATACAAAACATTTGTAAGAACAAAGATTTCTAGTAGGATGTGTTTAGGTCTAAATGAGATTTTTTTCAAAGAAATATGTTCTTTGTTGACATAGAAACAGGAAAGATCAGGCTATTATTGGCTTTGAAGTTGACCTTGGCTTTGCTCATTTGGGTCCTGTAAGTAAATGAGTCAACATATAATTAAGGCATATGAATGAGAGATTTATTTAAAATGCTCTTCACAGATTTTTAATTGTAAGTGTTTGCAATGTTACTGTTAGGATTGTTGCCTCAATATGAAGTACCATTCTATTCTCTTACTGTTAAAATGTTAAAACTTTGCCTTTCTTTTTTAGATAAAACTCTTTCTGGTGTGTGTGCACATGAATACACACACTCACCCTCATTTTGAAAAGGGGTCTTCCTGAATTCACACAGTTTGGAAATGCAGCACTCATGATCTTATCTCACTTTACCAGAGTTTTGACCTGCTTTGTTTCTAACTTGAGCTGATTTGCTTCTCTTTAGGCGTTCAGGTGGCCCCCTGATCCCAGTTTTTACCATATTGTTTTCCAGACTTAGTGCTGACCTGATCACTTAGTGTTCTGCAACTCACAGCTCCCAAACTCAGGGATTCGTGTAAGGACTATAAGAGTATACTGCCATTGCCCAGCTACTTTAAAAATTTTTGTAGTTGATTTTTGGTTTGTGTTTTGTTTTGTTTTTGCTTTCTATGGACAGTAGAGAAAGATTCAAATATGATTCCTATAACTTTGTCCTTGAGAATACTCACTAATATGGGTGGGAATTATCTGAAATGAGAAATTAAAAATTAATACCAGATACTTCTTTCAGCCTTTTAGTTTTGGTATTCCTTTGTCTACAAAGGATGATGAGTTCTTAAAATCCACAACTGTTATCCTCATGAATCCAAGAGTGAAGAATTCCTAGCCTATCTTTCCAGGTTTCTTATACTTTAATTCTTTGATCCAGTAACACTGGTCTCCTTGCTCTTCCATGAACAAGACTCTCCATCTCATGACTCCAAACATTTTCTCTATGTTCCCCATGCGTTCCTGTATCATCTCCTTTTGACTTCCCTGGCCAAGGTTTTTCTTTTTTTTTTTTTTTTTTTCAGAGGCAATTGAGGTTAATTGACTTGCTCAGGGTCACACAGCTAGGGAATGTTAAGTGTGTGAGATCAAATTTGAACTCAGGTCCTCCTGACTTCAGGGCTGGTGCTCTATCCACTGCGCCACCTAGCTGCCCCCCTGGCCAAGTCTTTAAATCCCAAATAAAACCCCATCTTCAATAGGAAGTCTTTCCCAATCTCCTTTACTTTTTAGTCTTTTCTTTTTTATCCTATATATTTATTTGCTTCTTATCTTCTCATTATATTGTGAACTTCTTGTGCCCAAACTGTCTTATGCCTCTATTTCCCCAGTGCAGTAAATGTTTTTGACTGACTGATAGATTGTGTGTAAATGCATATTTATTGGAAAAGGAAGCCACAGCTGTGTATTAGATCATAATGAATGCAAATATACTTTATAAGTAAGAGTAACATTTGCCAGGATAATTTTTAAAATTACTAATTTATAGTGGAAGCATATATATCTCTATATGATAGAGTATTATTCTTTAGGCCAGAAAGACATGGGATCCAGTTCTACTTCTGATATTTATTAGCCACATCCTAAGTTACTTAACCTCTTTGTGCCTGAGGTTTTAACAGACTTAACTACAGGGATTTAATTACTAGGTCAAACTGATTGTAATGGAATTATCTACGTTGCAGAAATCACAAGGCCATCTGTAAAATGCAAATATTATTTGCATATTTATTTACTATGGAAAATCTTAAGTATATAATGTATCACTTATAAAAACAAATTAGTGATACTTCATTATGTAGGATCAGAATATCAGTTTTATTTATAGAGAATATTGATGTGTGAATATATAATATATATGTACATATACACATACATATTTGTGTATATATATGTAAATCTATTTATATATAAAATATATCTATAAATATATATACATACAAACATACATATATACACATATAATTCATTCACTGTTATATTGTTATCAGACTGTGAAAATACAAATTAAACAATTTTTTGTTTCATATTTCTTTTGGTTAAAGCTAGCATAATTCATAGCATCACATTCTTAAATAATTTAAACTTTTGACATTAAATTACCTGAACATATTTCAATTATAGACTGATTTTTTTTTCATACAGGGTAAATTAATTGCCATACTAATTATCATGTTTAATACAAAATGTTCTTTGGCCTAGTAAAGGCTGAAAAAATTATCTAGTTAAATACTAATCTGTGTATATTTTATATTTAATTGCTTAAGAGAAAGATTATTCAGCTCCCTGGTTTCTCAGAGTACACAATAAAATAACTGTTTGCCCAGAAAAAAATGCTCTCTTGTCTTGCAGTACCAGTTGGTATTACGCAGGTTTGTTTGGTGTCTCATGTCTTATTTATAGTAGATTGCAATTGGAAACTGGATACAAAACAAACACCAGTGTTCCACTGTAGTTTAATTATGTGGTAGACTCTTTCTTTGATCACATTTATTTTTACTTTAACATATCTTACTTTAAATTGTTGGTATAGCTTAGTAAAGAAATTCAAAACCTTTATATACTTGATGTATTTCTTTTTCTTCTATAAAAATACACTAGGTAGCATTTTTATACATTTTATATAGCATGTTTTATATATACTTAGTTCTATATAAAAAATTAGTACCATTTTTTAGAAGTTGCAAATAAATCTTAGTAGTTTAATGAAACCAAAGGAAACTTTGTTAGTACTGTATATTTGAATGTGGAAGTTACCAAGAATCTTATTTTCCTTTCAAGGAAGGAAACTTTAAGGCAACGACTCTGAACCAGATTGTGTGCTTTCAAATAATCATTGGCTAGATGAAATTTAGTGAATAGTAAAGAATTTATAAACATCAAAAGTAACATTGTTGTAAATGTCCATTTTTTCTTTCTAGATATCAGCACTATCTAGACAAAATTTTCTCTTTTTAAAAAAAATTTGATATTAGATTTGTATCTTCAAAATACACAGAAAGATAATTTTTAACATTCACCCTTGCAAAATCTTGTATTCCAAATTTTTCTCCCTCCTTTCCCCCTACCCCCCTCCTCTAAACAGCAAGTAATCCAGTGTAGGTTAAACATAGGCATACCTTTCTCAACAAGCAAACCTTTGTTAAAATGCTTCTATTTGATACTTAGAATGACTTTTTTTTTCAAATAATTGTGAACTTATCTGAATCCTTAAAAAAAAACCTGTAATATAAAACATAATATACCTTTTGAATTACAAAAAGTAATTTATACTTTTTTTTTCTTTTTTTTTTTTTTTTTTTTTGGCTGAGGCAATTGAGGTTAAGTGACTTGCCCAGGGTCACACAGCTAGGACATCTTAAGTGTCTGAGATCAAATTTGAACTCAGGTCCTCCTGACTTCAGGGCTGGTGCTCTATCCACTGCGCCACCTAGCTGCCCCAAGTAATTTATACCTGACTGTTAATTTGCCTGGTGTCATTTACTGGGTGTGTTTTTACTTATCTCTAATTTTGGTTTAAATATATATAATGGAAACTACATCTGAAAGTTTTGTTTTATTTTTGTTTTTGCTTTGGGTAGAGTGCTTAATCTGTTTCTACTCTAAATAGAGTAATGTTTTGTGTTATTACACTGAAAAAGAACCTATTTATTAAGTAATGTAATTATCACCTAACTATCTTTTTAGTATTTTTTAAATTTACCCATATTTAGCAGTCATATCTTGTTTTGAGTGTCGTCTACATCTATAACCTTTTGACTTTTCATCAGAATCTGTTTATAGGACAACTTGAATGGGATGTGAAACTTAGCTCCAAAATCAAGCTCATTATTCCTTTTTTTTTTTAAATTAAGGACTATTTAATTTCTCCTCCTTTTCCTCACAGTGGGGGAAGGAAGGAAAAAAAGGGGGACAGAAACACTTAATAAATATGCATAATCAAGCAAAACAAATTCCCATTCAGTTTGCATCTTGAGTACATTACTTTGCTTCTAGGAGATGAGTAGAATTCTTTTTCATTGGCCTTCAAGAATCACTGTTAATCATTGCCTTGATCTTCTGAAGTCTTTCAAAATGTTTTGTTTTTACAATGTTTCTATTATATTCTATTGTATTATTTTCCTTTTGTCACTCATATCACTCTGCATCAGTTGCTTCACATAACTCTTCCCAGATTTCTTTGAAATCATCCCTTTCATTATTTCTTACAGTATAATTATGATCCATTAAATGCACAATTTATTTTGCCATTTCTCAATTGATGGATACCCCCTCAGTTTCCAAACTACAAAAAGTTGAGAGGTGTGTGTGTGTGTGTGTGTGTGTGTGTGTGTGTGTGTGTGTGTGTGTGTGTGTGAACTTTATCTCTTTTATCTCTTTGAGGTAAAGGCATAGCAATGCCATTATTGGGTAAAAAGAGTGGGCTTGTTTAGTAACTTTTTGTACACAGTTCCAAATTGCTTTTCAGAATGTTTGAACCAATTCATGATTCCATTAATAGTGCATCAGTATGTCTGTTTCCCCTTAGATCCTCCAGTATTTGTTATTTTCCTTTTTGTCGATCTGACAGGTATGAAAGACAACCTCAGAGTTGCATTTAATTTGAATTTCTCTGATTATTAGTGCTTTTGAGCATTTTTTTCATGTCACTATTGATAGATTTGATTTCTTCCTTTGAAAATTAATTATTCATAACCTTTAGGTTACCAGTTAGGGAATGGCTTTTATTATAGCTATCCCTTCACATCACGACTTTCCCCATTGTGGTTTTGATAAATCATGACTTGCCATAAGAAGTTAAATATGAATTTTTTTAGAAGTTTTGTGGAAACCACAGACAACCTACAAAGGACAACAGGTGACACAGAAAAAGTTTAGAAACTCAGAAATGCATAAAATAGATGTACAGTATTGCACAGTACTAGTATATTTTATTTTTTAATGCTATAATAATTCAGACTTATTATGGAGAACCAAAAATTATATGCAGATTTTCCAGATTACATGAATACTTTGCCCCTAACCTCAGGATGTGAAAGGCAAGACTGCATAAATTTGAATTAGATTCTTGTATATCTTGGAAGTGAGACTTTTCTTCAAGAAATTTGCTTGTAAAGATTTCCCCCCCAGTTATCTGTTTCCCTTCTAATTGTTCATATTAATTCAACAGGTATCTTCTTCTTTAAGCCTAATTTTATTTTTTTAGTCAACGGAAATCTTCCTTCTCTTTCTCCTGTATGCCTCTACCTCTCAGTGAATATTAAAGAAACAAAACTTTCTAATATTGTTGTGCCTGTCTCAGTTTCCCTCAGTTGCAGTATCAGTCTCCCTTAATTGCTGTTTGTCTCTCTTAATTGCTCTGTCCCAGAATAGAATCCCCACTTCCTGACCTTCAGAAATCATTGGAATCACATTCCAAAGTAATCATGAAACCTCCAGATGGCCAGCCTCGACCTCCCCCTTATCTATCTATGTGACCCAGACAAGCAGTCTGCTTTGGCAAGGCTCCTTACTCCTACCTGTCAGAACTGAATTTATGGTTTCCTTGGACACCAGATGTGCTCAGCTGTTCCCATGAGTTCTTTGTCTTCTTGAGCTATAGGACCCTATATAATGTTTGAAGTTCCTTGATGGAGCTGCTGTGTAATTTGTATTCAGTCAGCTAACCTGGCTGCTGAGTACTTTGTATTCAGTTGGATAACATGGCTGTGGCTGTTAGTCTCTGGCCTGGATTGTGTGCTTTGAGACATGAGTCCCCCCAGTCCTGATCCATAGCTATGGATTCTGAACTCTTAATTAACATCAATAAAGCATTACCTAATTTCTATGTGTGATACTGCCTCAGTTTCTCCCTGAGCATTACAATATGTATACGTGGTCAAGCAAAACAAAATTCTTGCTTTGACTATATCAGAAAAAAAATATCTCGGTCAGAAGTCTAAATCTGTCTCCTCTTTGTCAAGAAATAGGTATCATCAGCCATTCTGGAGAACAATTTGGAGCTATGCTCAAAAAGTTATCAAACTGTGCATACCCTTTGACCCAGCAGCATTTCTATTGGGCTTATATCCCAAAGAAATCATAAA
>JAJPUD010007981.1:31416-97469 GCA_023553655.1 Myrmecobius fasciatus
TATATATATATATATATATATATATATATATATATATATATATATATTCAATGGAATAGAGGAATTTTAAGTATTCCTAATGAAAAATCAGAACTGAATAATTTGACTTTCAAATACAAAACTGAAGAGAGATATGAAAGGGTAAACATGAAAGAGAAATCATAAGGGATTTAATAAGGTTAAACTGTTTACATTCCAACATGGTAAGATGATACTACTTGTATATCTCAGAACTTTATCATTATTAAGCAGAAGTTTACATAAACAGAGGGAAAGGGGATGAATTGAATATGATGGGATGATTTTTTTTAAAAAATTAAGGCATGAGAAAGAGGGATGCACTGAAAGGAGAAGCAAAAGAGAGATAAAATGGAATAAATTACCTGATAAAAGAAGCTCAAAAGGGAAAAAAATAGAGGCAAGGAATGGCAGGTAACATGCAAATCTTACTCTTATTGGAATTGGCTCAGTGAGGGAAAAACAAAGAAATTCGGATTAGTTTAAAAAATCTATCTTTTTCTATTGGAAAGTAAGAAAAGAGGGACAAAAGAATGTGGAGGAGGGGAGGGGAAGAGAGAGAGAAGAGGAAAGTAGAATAGAATAGAGTAAACATTTAGTTAGGAATCAAAACAATGTGTGAATGGGATGAACTCATTCATAAAACAGAAGCAGATATAGATTAAAAATCAAAATCTGGCAATATGTTGTTTACAAGAAACATACCTGAAGCAGAGAGACACCCACAGAGTAAAGGAAATGGAATGGGGGAGACAGAATCAAAAGCAGGGGTAATAGTCATGATTTCAAACAAAGCAGAAGCAAAAATAGACCTACTCAAAAGAGATAAATAAGGAATCTGGTTGACTGTTGTCCTTTATTCTCTAAGTAGACCAAAATGACATGACTTATGTTGGGATCAAGCTCTAGTGTCTCAACGGGACTGATCAGATCAGAAGACTCTACCACAGGTTGGACACAGATAATCAGAATGAATATTTGGAGTAGAAAATGACTCTAAATTTGTACATTTCATGTGTAGGATTTTTTGGGGTTTTTTTGAGCCTCTGCAATTCTACTTTCCTCATAGAGCATAACATCTTCTTTGATGTAGGCACACCATACTGGGCATGTCAACGTCTCCTGTGTCTCACAAATTACTCCAAAGTCTTCGGAAAGACTTTGAAGGTATCCTTGTATTGCTTCTTCTGACCTTCATGTGAACACTTGCCTTGTGTTAGTTCTCCAGTTCTGAAGATGACTTGGAAGGATCCCAGGCACTGAAGTCCTTTTTTAAGCTATAAGTGCCATGTATACAGAGAGCACAACTCCAATGGGTGGGTCACATTATTTAAATGCCAAGTGCCTTTGTCTAAAAAACAGGAAAACTTCATTTTGCTAAAAGGTCCCATAAACAATGAAATGATATCAGTTCTAAATATATTTACCAAGTGGTATAGCATCTAAATTCTTTTTTTTATTTTATTTGCATAACATATGTGTGGGTAATTCTTCAACAATAACCCTTACATAGCTTTCCGTTACAAATTTTTCCCCCCAACTTCCCCACCCCTCCCCTAGATGGCAGGATATCCACTACATGTTAATTATGTTAAAATATTGGCAAATCGAATATATGTATACATATTTCCAAACTTCTCATTGTTGTGCAAGAAAAATCTTATCTACACAAACGATATATCAGATAAAGGAAACACAATGTAAGCAAACATTAATCAAGGAGTATGAGAATGTTATGTTGTGGTCCACATTTCGCATCCCTCTCTCTGGGTGTATATGGCTTTCTTCAGTGAACAATTGGAGGTGGTTTGAAACATATCATTGTTGAAGAGAGCCATGTCCATCAGAATTAATCGTCATATAGTACTGTTGTTGCCGTGTATAATGATCTCCTGGTTCTGCTCATTTCACTCAGCATCAGTTCATGTAAGTCTCTCCAGGCCTCTCTGAAATCATCTTGCTGGTCATTTCTTACAGAAGCATCTAAATTCTTAAAGGAAAAGTTAAATGAATTATAGGAGGAAATAGGTAGTAAAACTATACTAGTGGGGAACCTTAAGTTTCCCTCCCTTGGAACAAGATAAATTCAATCATAAAAAAATATAGAAAGAAATTAAGTAGATAAATAGAATTTTAGACAAGTTAGATATGATAAACCTCTAGAGAAAATTGAATGAAAAGAGAAAAGAGTATACTGTTTGCTCAGCTATACAAGGCATCTTCAGAAAAATTGACCGTTTATGAGAGAATAAAAACCTCACAACCAAATGCAGAAAAGCAGAATTATTAAATCTATCTTTTTCAAATCATAATGTAATAATTACATCAATAAAAGTTCATGTAAGCATAAATAAAAAATTAATTGTAAACTTAATGAATTGACTAACATGAAAATGTTTTGCATAACTGCACATATATAACCAAAATCAAATTGCTTACCTTCTCAATGAAGTGAAGAGGCAAGGGAGGAAGGGAGAGCGAATAATGAAACTCAAAAAAAATTTAAAACATTGTTAAAAATTGTTTTACATGTAGTTGGGAGAAAATATTTAATTATAAACAAAATTATTTCATCTTAAAGAATGAATGGGTCAAAGAACCAATCAGAAGCTGTCAATAATTTAATTAAAGAGAATGACAACAATGAGACAAGATACTAAAATTTATAAGATCTAGCCAAAGTAGTATTTACAGGAAAATTTATATCTCTAAATTCTTATGTTACTATAATAGAGAAAGAACAGATTAGTGATTTGGACATGCATCTAAACAAACTAGAAAAAGAACAAATAAAAAATTCCCAATTAAACATTAGTTTGTAAAACCTGAAAATTAAAGGAGAGATTAATAAAGCTGAAAGTTAGAAAACTATTGTACCTCGGACCTGATTTTAGGTAAAAAACACAGAAAATTAAATAGATAAACCATTGGTTAATTTGATTTTTTTAAAAAAAGAGGAAAATCATTACCAATATCAGAAATGCAAAGGGTGAATTCACCATCAAGTAAGAGAAAACTAAAATAATTATTAGAAACTATTTTGCCCAATAAATTTCATGATCTAAATTAAGTTGATAGATATTTGCAGAAATATACACTCCCAGATTTACAGAGGAACAAAAGAATCCTTAAAATAACCCTCTCAGAAAAAGAAATTGAAGAAGCCATAAATGAGCTCCCAAAGAAAAAATCCCCAGGACCAAATGGATTCACAAGTGAATTCTATAAAACATTTAAAGAACAATTGATTCCAAATACTATATAAACTATTTGGAAAAATAGGCAAAGAAAGAGTTCTGCCAAATTTCATTTGAGATACAAATCTGGTGCTAATAGTTAAAACAAGAAGACTAAAAAAAATAGAAAGAAAACTATAAACTAATTCCCCTAATACTGATGCAAAAATATTAATAAAAATAATAACAAGAAGATTAAAGTAACATATCACAAAATAATACACTCTGGTAGGATTTATGCTAGGACTCCAAGACTGGTAAATATTAGGAAAACTATTAATATAATTAACCATATTAATAACAAAACCATAAAAATCATGATTATTTCAGCAGTTGCAGAAAAATCTTTTGATAAAATACAATACTCATTCCTTAAAAAAAATCAAACCTAGGCATAAATGGACCTTTCCTCAAAATGATAAGTAATATCTATCCATCTAAATAGTATTTATCTAACATCATCAGCAAACATTATTTGTAATGGGCATAAGCAAGAAGCCTTCCCAGTAAGATCAGGGATAAAACAAGGATGGTCATTATTATTACAATTATTCAATATTGTATTAGAAATACTAATTGTAGCTAACTGACTCCAGAGAAAGAGCTAATGGTTTCTGAAGACAGAACAAAGCATTCTATGTTTTTACTTTTTTTTTTTTGCATTTTCTTTCACAATATGACTAATATGGAAAATAGGTTTTCTGTAATTGTACATGTGTAATCTAAATCAGATTACATAACAGCTTAGAGAGAGGGGGAAGAAAGGGAACTAACTTATAATAGTAAAAATATTATACTACCTAAATTAATTTGCATATTCAGTATCATACCAATGAAATTACCAAAAATATTTTTCAGAGCTAGGAGAATTAACAGCATTTATCTGGCAAAATTAATATTCAAGAATATTAAAGGAATCAATGAAAAAATATGAAAGAAGAATGGCCTCACCCTCTCAGATCTCAAACTGCATTACAAACCAATAATCATCAGAACAATCTGGTACTGGCTAAGAAATAGAGTAGTGGACCCAGTGGAACAAATTGCAAAGGAGTAAAGGACCATAGTAATTTACTGTCTGATAAATGCAAAGATCCAAACTTTTGTGGTAAGAACTCACCATTTCAGAAAAATTGCTGGGAAAACTGGAAAGCAGTAACTCGGAATAGACCAATACCACATACCATATGCCAAGAGAATATTCAAATGGGTACATGATTTAGATATAAAGGATGATATAAGCAAATTAAGGAAGCATGCATTATCTTACTTCTCAGATCTATGGTCAGTGAAAGAATTTATGACCAAATATGAAGTAGAGAGCATTATGGAAAGTAAATGGATAATTTTGATTATATTAAGTTGAAAAGATTTTGCACAAATAAAACAAATATAATTATAGATTTTTAAAAGTCCCTGTTATTCATATGACTGATTATATTTCTAATTCTCCTCAGCTCATTCTTGGTAAATCCAACCTGATCATAGTATATAATCTTGTGATATGTTAATAATAATATCTTTACTAATATTTTATTTAAAATTGTTATATCAGTGTTAATTTGGGTATTTTATATTTTGGGAATATTCATACATTTCATTTAAGTTGCCAGTTATACTGGAATCTGTTGGGCAAATAGTTTCTCAAATAATTCTTTATTTCTTCCTTTGTTATGAAATCTCTTCATTTTTGATACTTTTATTTATTTTTTAGTTAAATCAAATTAGTTAATCGTTTGTTTTTTTATCCTCCTTCCCTCCCCCCCCAAAAACACAACTTCTAGTCTTATTTATTAATTTACTTTGTTAATATTACTTATTTAACTTGCGCAGAGTAACACATGTAGTAAATAGCAAAGCCAAGATTCAGAACTTTTCCTCTGCCTCTAAAGTCAGCTTTCTTTTTATTATATCATTCTTCTTTCTCATCTGAATTTTGTTATTGATTTTGATATTTTTTACTTAGAAATCACTTTTTTGATAATACACAGATGTCTAATTCTGGAATGATCCCTTCAGTAATAGTCATTACCTGTTAAAATATAATCACTTTCATTTTTTGTTTGAAGTTTGCAATTGGTGATTTTTGTTGTTGTTTTGTTTTGGCTTTTTTTTTTTTTGCAGAAAATTTCATGTAGGCATTAAATTTTTCTACAGTTTATTTTAAAACAGTAATGAGCTAGCATTTATATAGTTTGAAAGCACTTTATAAACATTATTTCATTTGATTCTCACATCAACTGTAGAAGATAGATGCTGTTATTATTATACCTGTTTTACGGATGAGGAAATTGAAGCAAATAAAGCTTGTGCCTTTATGGTCAGTAAGCATCTGAGGTACAATTTGAACTTAGGTCTTCCTGACTCAGTTCAATGCCTACCTGTTAGCATAATAATAGCTACCTATTTATAAGATGTATTGTCTCAATATCATTGTCTCTAATTGTTTCATTGGTTTGTTCTTTGAGTCCTTTATGTCAGATAATTTTCAGTCTCTATTTTGGACCATACCTTTTTTGTTTGGTAGCTTTGTTCCTTTATTAATAAGGGAAGCAATGTGGTTGTTAGAAAATTTCTCAAAGATCTTTAGTTTTAAAAGATGCATAACTAAAGATAAAAGCATGGGAAAAAATAATATGACTGCAAAAACATAATATATTATAAAAAGAATGTCAGGAGTGCCATAGTGTAGAGGCTGATGGGGAAAGCTAACGGCAATGAAATGGTGCTGTTCTGTTGGCAATGATATTGGGAAAGAAGAGGACTCAGGGACAGTATTATTACTTAAAGTGAATGACAGAGAGACAGAGCTGTTCAATTCTTACCTTATTTTTTTTCTTCCTGGGGGATTGACTTTTAGAGGGGGAAAAAAACAATTGAGATGTCTGCTTGGGATATGATACTCAAAATAAGGCAGGAAGTAAAGTCATAGGAAGAAGACATTTAGCTTTCCTTTATAGTCACTTGATCCAGATGGACTAAATGATCAAGTACTTAAAATGTATTAGATGTGAGATTATATAGCTTCTGTCACTAATATTTGAAAAACCAAGAAGAAAAGAATCATAGAATCATAGACCTGGAGCTAGAAAGAACCTTAAAGGCCATTTAATCTAATCCCTTCACATGTGAATGACAAGAAAAGTGAGATTCAACTAGATTATCTGTCTTAAGTAGGTGTCAGAATCAGTTTTCACTCTCAGGTCAGCTGATCCTAAATTCAGAACTCTTCCCACATTTTTTTTTCTTTTCCTTTCTTTTTTTTCTTGAGGCAGTTGGGTTTAAGGTTAAGTAACTTGTTCAGAGTCATGCAGCTACAAAGTGTTAAGTGTTTGAGGCTGAATTTTAACTCAGGTCCTCTTGACTTCAGGGCTGGTGCTCTATCCAACTGTGCCATCTAACTGCTTCCACATTTTGCTTTTCTACAAGAACTGTATAGGACAGAAAAAGGGTAAATGTCTCTACTTCCAAAAGAAAAAGAAAGTGTTCATATTGTGTATTTGAGATTGACTTTTTTTGTTTAATAAATTCTCATTGATTGATTTTTGGAGAAATTCTAGAATTCTTTATTAAAGATGTTCCTCTGTCAGCCTGTTTGTGACTTTATCTGGACACGAGGAATGGAAGAAGGAGTAATGTACAATGAAGTTAGAAAGATATGTTGTGGCCAGTTTTTTAGGAAGTTATAGATGCTTTTTAAAAAAAAAACATTGATGCTAGAGGCAACAAGGAATTAGAGAAATGAGTTGAGTAGAGTGACAGAGTTGTACATGAGGAAAGTCACTTTGATAACAGAGTAGAAGATGGACTGAAGTGGGCCAAGACTTTAAGTAGGGAACCTCATTAGATCAGAAATAATCTAAGCAAGAAGAGATGAGGGCCTGAATTCTTGTAGTAATAACTATATGAAGAAATTCCTTTGGTTGTCAGATGCGGTGGAGTTAGAAATAAAATTTGGCAACTAATTGGACATACAGGATGAGGAGTTGAGGATAATGCTGAGATTATAAACCTAGAAGACGAGAAAAATGACAGTACCTTCAATAGAAATGGGAAGGTTTGAAATTTGGTTCAAGCTTGAAATTTCCTTTTTCTTCATCCTCTTAAATTATCAAACTATGACAGAAAAATATTAAACTCACCAAAAATTAATGTGTTTCTATTTGGGTCTTTAAAATTTTAAGTTAACTTTTTCTTTAAGAATTTAGAGACTATGAGACAGAACCAAGATGGGGAGGGAAAGGAAGTAACTCAGCTGGACTCTCTTAACATTCCTCTCCAAACAACTTTAAAATAGTGCCTCAAATCAAATTCTGGAGTAGCAGAATTAACAATAAGTTGGAATATAACTGTGAAAACATAATAGCTACCTCCACTTCCCATCTCAAACATAGCTGAAACTTATCTTACTTTGTAAAAATCCAATAAATAATTAATAACATCCGTACCAGAAACATTTAAAATTTTTCTTGTATTGCAAAAGTATTTGATTATTTTGGGTTACTTTTTTCAGGTATGCCAAATTAGGACTGTATTTTAAGATTCAGCCTCTCTCTTCCAACTTCTACTTCCTTCTTTGATTAGCCTTCACTTGTGGCACCCAAATGCAGAAAACATAATTTCATTTTTCTCAGCCCTCTTGAGTTAATCTAATTCAGTCTATTCCTTTTTCAGGAAATTCTTTTCTCATATTTTTTCTTATTTATTAACACTTTTTTCTAGGTGCAGCTTAAAATCCATAGTATACTCAACATTTCTTTGTAAGATGATAGTAGTGTATCACCTTTACTGCCAACTTGCTACCACTTACCACTCTAAATTACATTGATTATTTATTTGATCAATTTACATGTTAAAATTTTTTCCCAGTTTTAGATTTCTCTTCAAGAAGGAATAAAATTATTTCTTCTTCAATGAGGAACAGTTTTTTTCCCATGATAAAGTACATTTGTTTTTGCAGATTAGGTACACATGGAATACAGTTCAGTTTTTCTTGTGTTTTTTTTAATGAAATCTTCCACCTTTTTCATTTTTTATTACTATTGAGTAATTTCTATCATTTGAAATGGGGTTTGATGCTTTGTAAATGACTTTTCTTCTTGATCATAAAGCTTTGAAACTTGGTGACTGTATTTTTGGTTGAGCATTTAGGATTCCTTCATGTTAGCATTCTGTAAATTCTGTTAATTTTCAATTTTCACTGTGGTAAAATCTTTTGAGTAAATTTTAAGTGATTTCTTGAAATTCAAAACTATTTACATTTTGACATTTTTCTGAATTGTAATTCTCAGAGAGTCTGAGAACTTACCTCTAGTTCTATTTCTTTGGTTTGTGGGATCTTTTCTAGTTTTTCTAATTTTTTTTTCTCATGGAATCTTTTTTTGTTTTATTTTCCTCTAAGCATTTTTTTTGTTCTTCCCAAGCCAGTCTACTCCTTAGAGTATCCATTGTTTCCCTTAGATTTTTCCCTGTCTTTTCAACTTTGTCAATTCTTATTTTCCGGAATTTCTATTTCATTGACTTTACTTTTAATATGAGAGGTTCTACACTTTCTATTGTATCTTCTTTGTTCTTAGACTATACTGTAGGTTGTTTGGCACATTTTTTCCCCTCTAGAGTTAAAATTGTTTTATTTTTTTATTCATTTTTTACCTCATAATATTTACTAATTATTTTTGGAGATTTTTTAAATGCTCATTATTTTAATTTTTTTAGTCTAAGGTATTTTCCTCCTGTTTTATTTGGTGTATTCATCATTATTTTTAAGTGTTGTACATGGGAGCTAAGATTAAACAGTCAGTTTCTGTTTTATTTTGCCCAAAGTCATCTCAGAAATCTTTATTAAAGCAATATACTTAAATGTAGAGACAGGCTAGAAACTCATTTTAGAATTACAAATAATAATAAAGTAGTAAAATCTTTGAAGAGCACAGTTTTCCAAAGTCTAAGGTGAACTTTTTTGGGGGGGAAGGAGTGGAAGCAACAAAAATATTTGTTGTTTTTGAGTGTAGTATTTGCCATAAACATATCCACTTTTAAAAATGGAAGCCAAAATTCAAATTAAAGTCAACAAAAATGAGACCTTTGTGATAAATCTGTTCCAATTGATAGTGAAAGCTACTAGGGATTATTTAACATGGTATTCAAAAACAAGATCAAATTTCAATTGACACATGTTAAATCATGTTTCAAGTGTCATTTGTTACTGTTGCCATCAATCGTACATTCATAATACAGAAGTTATGTCATTGCCCTGCTTGTTAAATTTCAAATGTGAAATATGAAAATCCAAAGTTGACCTTTGTGTGGAAATTAAATGTACCATAGTACCATTCTATCATTCATTTCTGCTTTCAAAAAATGCAACTTTTAAAAAATTGAAATAACTTGAAACCAGTTTATAAGTATTCATTTCAGATGTTTAACCATTAAATTCAATATTCATCTTAATTTTTGTATTATCTAATTTTTAAAATAATATTCCTTTTGAAGAGATAATACCCTAGAGCAATTTTAGGAGCAGAAATTAGTAAAAAGCAAAAATTCAGAAAATACAGAGTATGGCACTTATAGGATTTTTAAGTGCAGTAACTGATGTAAATACAGCTTTTTGTTTTTGTTTTGCATGAGTGCTTTGACTGCAGATAACATGAAGTTTAATAAGTTGAAGCAACATCTTAAAAATGTATGTGACATATTAGCAAGACAGAATATTTTTGGAAAAAATAGTTACTAAGTATCAATTTTTAAAGCCATGACTTTGACATGACAAAAGGTTTGCTTATATTGTATAAAGTTGCTTAGAGAATTGCTAAATATAAAAATCCTTCTTTAGTAGGAAAAATAAATATGGGACACTGTTGATATGATCGAAACAGCCACGAAATAAAAAGATATTGCTCCTTAGAAGAAAATGGTAGTAAATCTGGAAAGTATGCTAAAATCAGAGACATCACCCTGCTGACAAAAGTTCATATAGTCAAAACTAAAGATTTTCTAGTAACATATGGCTGTGACAATTGAATAAAAATAAAAATAATAACAATAAATAAAATAAGAAAAAATAAGGAAAGCTGAGTGCTGCTAAATCAACACTCTTGAATTGTGATGCTGGAGAAGACTTTTGAGAGATCCTTGGGTAGAAAGGAAATTAAATCAGTCAATACTTAAAGAAATAATTAAAGAAATTTTCACTAGAAGGTCAAATACTGAAGCTTAAATACTTTGACCACATAATGAGAAGGTAGAACTCATTGGAAAAGGCCCCGATGTTGGGAAAGAATGAAGGTAAAAGAAAAAGAGGATGGCAAAAAATGAGACGGATAGTGTCATTGAAACAATGACCATGAATTTGGACAGACTTTGAAAGATAGTGGAAGAGGGGGGCAGCTAGGTGGCACAGTGGATAGAACATTGGCCTTGGAATCAGGAGTACCTGAGACATCTAACTGTTTGATCCTGGAGAAGTGATTTTAACTCTAAGTGCTTTGCTGCGATCAATTAGTCAATCAGTAAGTAAGTAAATAAATGAATGAATGAATAAAAAATTTAAAAGATAATAAATGAGAGAAGGGCCTGACCTGGTCAGGCTTGCTATGGTCCATGGGGTTTTGAAGAGTCAGGCATGACTTGAACTACTGGAAAACACTAACAGCATAAAAGATGCTTGGAGAATTTTATGTAAAGTTGCTTTAATTGGCTCCAGTTACACATGATAAGTGGGAACGGCAATTGTCTGTATAGCTTAAGACGTTTCAGAAACGAAAATCTTCCTATTTTATTTTGTTGGTAGATGAAACAATAGTTGTGGGTAAACATGGTCAATTGATTTCAGATGTATAATGTACTATTGAAACTGGTAGAAAGAAAGATATTTTACATGAAGGTTATGCCACATCAGAAGGACTTTTTAATGAACATTATGTAATATGGAAGAGTTGTACTGAACCTTATTAATAGCCTTCACTTAATATCAGGGTATATAAGTAGCAGGCATAAGGACTAGTTAAAAATGTGTCCTCTCCTGTAACTTGGGCACATTGCATTCTTTATTTGCATCAAGATATGTAAGAAATGTGTTTAGTTTTTTATTCGTTTTTAAGTAGTGTCTAATTCTTTGTGACCCCATTTGGAATTTTCTTAGCAAAGATACTGAAATGGTTTGTCGTTTTCCTTCTCCGGCTCATTTTACAGATGAGCAACCAAGGCAAACCAGGTTAAATGACTTTCCTAGAGCCACATAGCAGGTAAGTGTTAGATAGATGGATGGATGGATGGATGGATGGATGGATGGATGGATGGATGGATAGATGGATGGATAGATGAATAGATAGATAGACAGGTGGATAGATAAGTGGATAGCATCAGGTAGAAGTGGGATAATGGAATCTTTCTGGGTTTTAATGTTAACTTATTTTATTGTCAGTAAGAATTATTTTATTGTTATTGTTCTTTATTTCACTTGTGTCCAATTCTTCATGACCCCATTTTGGGTTTTCTTGGCAGAAATACTGGAGTAATTTGCCATTTCTTTTTCTAGCTTATTTCAAAGATGAGGAAATGGGGGCAAAGAGAATTAATCAACTTGCCCAGGATCATACAATTAATGACTGTTTGAGACAGAATTTGGCTCCCAAAAAAATGAGTTTTCCTGATTCCAGGTCTGGCACTCTTATCATTTGCACTACCTGGGTACCCAATATAGGAATTATGAGTGAACATTATACAATTTTTTTTTCTTTTTGCTGAGGAAATTGAGATTAAGTGACTTGCTTCAGGGTCACACAGCTAGGGAATGTTAAGTATCTGAGATCAGATTTGAACTCAGGTCTTCCTGACTTCAGGGCTGGTGCTCTATCCACTGCGCCACCTAGCTGCCCCATTATACAATTTTTTTGTTGCAAGAGTAAACCAATTTTATAAAAACCCCTTTTAAAGGAAGTTGCTACAGATATCGTGGATATAATTGCCATTTTCTTTTTTAAATTACAAAACAGATTTACTTACTTGTACTAAAATACTTGGAAGAATGTTTGAGCTAAAAACAAATTTGACAATTTGATGATAATATAGGTGAAACAAATTTATTTTATAGCTATTTTCTCCTGATACTTGTGTGTGTCTATTAAGAGGACAACAATAGCACCTATCGTTGTAAGGACCAAATGAGATAACATTTGAAATTAGATTTGCAAATTTTAAAGTGCTATGTAAATAGTATCTATTATTTATAACATCTTCATGAGATGGAATTTTCTTTATAATACAAAGAAAAATATTGAGAGAGAGTAATTTTTAGTAGTACTGAAAAACATGCCTGTCATTTATTTCATTATTTTATATGTTATAAATTTAAGTTAGCCAGCATTTTATCAATTAAATATTTACATGGTAGGCTATTTTTCTTACATATATAAGATTTGCATTTTAATTAGAAAAGTAATAAATCCTTAATTTTTCATGAATTAAATAAATTCAAGTCATTTGCACAAATTGTTTTATGAAAAGTATGGAGTCACTTTATAAATTTTTGTTAAGAAAAAGAGATTTGAATACTCCATATTTAAAAATAATTGAATTTGTAGGATCTTGGTAGGCTATACACAGTATCATTTTTTCAGAAATATAATTTTAAGCAAAAACATGTTTATTTTACAAGTGTCACATAATGAATTTTGCACAACTTCATGCATTTTATGTTTCAGATAACTATAATTAATGGTAATAATGTATTTCAGAAACTTTGCAGTGATGCTCAGGTAAAAGTCTTTGGAAAATGCTGCCAGTTGAAACCTGGAGGAGACAGTTCTTCTTCCTTGGATAGTTCTATCAATTCTTCAGATACAAAAGAGCAGTGTCCCAAATATCAGGTGAGAAAACACTCTGCCCTACCCTCATTTTATTCTATTGTCATATTATTGGGTTACTAGGATATTTAATTCTTTTTTTTTTTTTTTTGCTGAGGCAATTGGGGTTAAGTGACTTGCTCAGGGTCACACAGCTGTTACGTGTCTGAGACCAGATTTGAACTCAGGTCCTCCTGACTTCAGGGCTGGTGCTCTATCCACTGCGCCACCTAGCTGCCCCCAGGATATTTAATTCTTTAAGACACCTTTTAATTATAGAAGTTTTAATTATTTGATTATTGTACTCCCAGATAAGGGAACTTCCTCTACCAATGCAGGTTAGCCTCTCCTCTGCAACTTAAAATCTTAAAAGAGTTTTCTAGAGCTTTGAGAGAGTAAAGGACTTAAATTGGTCATACATACTACATGTTTCAAAGGCAGGATTTGAACCTAAGCCTTCCTGGCTGTGTACAAGGCCAGTATTCTATCCTCTGTTCCAAAACTGCCTCTATATTGAAGTGTGATGATCTATAAAATAGTACTGTGTTTCAGTTATATTAGTAAAAAAAATAGTCTTTTAAACTGCCTAATGCAAATGCAAAAAGACAAATTGCATTTCTATACATGAAAAAAATATATTGTAATTCATTTTAACATGTGCTACTCATTATCAATGACTGCTTATAAATTTACCTGAGTCTGTTAACATTCTACATAGTAATAGAGTATTAACTTAAAGTAAAGCAAAAGTCGTCTAATATGAATGTATTTCTTCTGATCTTTCTGCTTTAGTGGAGAGTAAGCATTTAATTTAGTTAGACTAAATTATAATCTTGGAGTTTTTCTGTATTTTATAATTTATACTAATAGTGGGTTGGCCTTATACAAGATTTTTCCTGAGTCATAGTATCATAATAGATGTTACATATTTGCCAAAATGGACAAATTAAATCCAATTCTTACACTTTTTGCCAATTTAAATACTAGATATTGTACTTTGACCATCATCCAAAATATACACCCAAAGAATTTTTCTTTTAAACCACTCTCATTAGTCACATGAAAGTTTAATAAATGCTTCTTAATACAATTGGTTAGGCAGTCCATTGGGGTTTTTCCCTTGTCAGTTATCTTGTTATACTGCTTTTATCTACTCTAGAATTTTTAGCTCACTCACATGGAACTCTTAGCTATTAAGGTAGAGTTTTAAAAGTTAGTCTTAATACCTTGAACACTCCCAAGTTTAAAAATTATTATTTTACCTTTGAACAAATTTTGAGATAGGTTAAATTATTTCAAATCCTCTTTTTGGTTGCCTGGAACTGATCTTGAATGTGTGTCTTCCCTAACAGTAGAAGAAGCATATAATAATGGGCAGGAAAACCCAAATATACCACATCTTATCCGTTAAGTCCCGCCCACCCACCTCAGCTGGGGACCTTAATTACCCACCTTTCTCCTTGTCAGGGACAGACTCCCCGTCGCTCACCTCGTCAGGAGTCAACTGGTTTCTTACCTATTTCCCAGGTCTTCAGAGGTCTCTGGCCCTGCTTCTCTTAAGCAGGGAATTATCCCCACCGAACACCCCAGATACGAAAAGCTGGCTAACAACAGGTCTTTTATTACGGGATATCACAAACTGAAGTTCCCTATTACATGGCAATGCTAGATGTTACCCGGCAGTGTGTTGGCAGTTTGCCAGTAGTGCCTAAGTGCTGATAGTGTCCCAGGCAGTACCTGATGTTACATGGCTGCCTGTTAAGGTAATGCCATTAGTGCAGATAGTGCCCCCCGGCGTCTCTGTTTACTCTCTTATATAATTTTCTACTCCACGTAATCCAGGAAGGTAGTCCCCTCCTCACCTGGTCCAAGAGGGAGGAGCCCTTCCCCCTAGTCCATGTTTACCCACTTCACGTGGTCCAGGAGGGAGGAGCCCTTCCCCCTAGTCCCTGTTTACCCACTTCATATGATTCAGGAGGGAGGAGCCCCATTCACAGTATAACAGGGGTGAGGAGGCTCTTCCTCATTACTGAGGCATACTCAATACCATCCCTGCCCTCCTGAGGGGAGGGCCTAGGCAGAACGCACCTCTGAGTGTCCTCAAAACTCTGCCCCTGTTATCTGCTGTCTGTGGGCCCCAACGTTTATCTAGCTTGAATCACTGTTGGCTATTTTCCTATAAAAGTGAACCCCACTTTTAAAACCAGATGTCCAGTCAAATACCTCACTGGCCACCTATAACCACAGTTTCAGCCTTTAGCAGCTATTAGGTTGACTAGCCATTTCCTGGACTGATTGGCTACCTAGTGATCTGAGGATGCCAAACACTTCACTATTGGAGCTACAAAATCTGGTTATCAGCAAGCTAATTACTCACCATCATAGATCCAAAATCTAACTTTTTCAGGAGCAACTACCTATCCCTCAGAGCCCTAGCCTGAAATCTGTATAGCTCTTGGACCCTGCAGCTATTGAATTTGCCAACCATCTAACAGCTTTGGCCCCTGGAAATTGTTGAATAACTCAGGCTAGCTATCATTATCCATGATTTCAAATGGTAATGCACATTCTATAAGCCAAAGCTGATTAAGACTTAGCAGTCATATTTCTCATTCAGAGTATGAAATCTTCAGAATTAGTTATGATTCAGAGCCCTTGATTTTTGGAGGCATTATAGCAACGCAGCTATGTCTCGTAACTCACATCAAAAATGCTTTCAGTAGCCATGGCCCTTCTAAATGCAATAAGTAAATCAAAGAAAAATTGTGCCAGAATTAAGCATATTTATGTGCACATGTATGTATAAATATAGCACAAAATATCTATAAACAAATAAAATTTCATTTATTTATTTTTTAACACACATTTCTTTATGAATCATGTTGGGAGAGAAAAATCAGAACAAAAGGCAAAAAAACACAAGAGAAGACAAAAATAGAAAAAAGAAGTAGACATAGCATGTATTGATTTACATTTAATCTCCATAGTTCTTTTTCTGGATGCAGATGGCATTTCTCTCCAGAGTTTATTGAAATTGTCCTGGGTCACTGAACCACTGAAAAGAACCAAGTCTGTCACAGTTGATCATTGTATATTCTTGCTGTTACTGTGTACAGTATATTTCTGGTTCTGCTTATTTGACTCAACAACAATTCATTTAAATTTTTCCAGAAATTAAATTTGAAAGAAATAAACACTAGGTAAAACAATTACTAGATAGGATAGAAACCATAAGGTCAGAAGCCAGAACACGAAGGATTAAGAAGAAGCTAAGATGAAGACGCTATGAATGTATTGAATAAATTTTTCCCCCAGAAGTTGTCTGAAAAATGACCAAAGGATATGAACAATTTGCCAATAAGAAAGAAGGAAAAAAGGAAGAAAAAAAAGAAAGAAACTCATATTTTTAAGTTTCTTGAAAATACTCAGCTTCATAATTATGTGAACTCCTTCATATTCATCCAACTTGAAAAAATAAAGTGAAAATAGTTTTAGTGAGATTGTGGCAGAGTAGGTATATTCATTCATTAATGATAGAATCACAAATTGTTAGAATATTATAGAAAAGTTAATTAGAATATATTATTTTTAATACCATAATCATACCTTTGATTTAATAATGCCACTGTTGATAAAAATTCCCTGTGATTGTTAGAAAGAAAAAGAAGAAAGCTATCTTTTAAAGAGATTTATGGTAGTATTTATAAATTCATACATGCTAGGAACAACTTTTAAAAATGAAGAACAATAGGCAAATTACTAAATACAGTGTGGCATATTAATATATTGCAGGATTATCTTCAATTAAGATAGGTACAAGTAATATAAAGAAATCTTGAAAGACCTTAATGTAACAAATGGAAGAGATAAACAGAGCCTAAAAAAGAATATACACTGATCACAATTGTAAAATAACATATTAAAGCCCTTTTAAATCTTAAAGTACTATATAAATGAAAGTAAATATACATTTTTATTATTTATAATATTTTATTATCATAAACCAGTAAGTCCATAGTATCAAATAGATAAAGAAGAAATCTTGTGAGTACTCAGTTTCACTGTATGATGAGTAATTATTGCCAGTTTTTTTACCAAGCTAAAAGAGTTGCAAAGTAAATTCATTTGGCTTTATTGATACTTAATGCTAAATGTATAACATCAGAAGGAGGGAAGTAATTTATTTCCTCTCAAACTGGATTAGAGGATGCTAATTGAAGCTTGGAAATACAGAAAAGTTGTATATGTACAGATGCAGGATTAGGATGGCCTGGAAACAAGTTACACAAATTTGGTGATAGACCATTTTAACATGCTGCTTTCAAGATTTTAATGCCTTTCTTTCTCAGGTACTTATTATAAATCTCATAAATACAAAAGTAGAAGGTGTTTGGTTGTTTGGGTTTTTTTTTTAATTGTTTTTAACTAAGTTTAACTCTTTCTATATTTTAGCTTTTGCCTTTTAAAAGTGTTAAACATTATTATGCCAGTGTAGTAGGAACCAAGGAGCACATGCAGAATTGTCTTGCATGCTTCTGGCTAGCCAATTCCCCTAGAAGCTACTGATTCAGTGGATCTTTAGAAAAGATTATCCTGCCTTTATCCCTCTTTTCTCTTCCCCATTGCAAATCATGTAGACTAATCAAGTTTCTTCCATGAAGAGTTAGGGTGGGGCTGGAAGCACTGCAGTTGTCCACATATGGTAACATGTAGCAGGAAGTACAATGTCTCTCTGCTTCCCTTCTATATCCTTTGCCATGGAAGGGTCTTAAATAGTTCTAACAGGATAGCTGGAAAGAAAAGACAATGACCAAGGGTGGATCATTCCCTTTAAATATCCACTGAGTCAGCAGCTCCTCCTGCTTAACGTTGCTTTGTCATACCTAGAGTTCCAGAATCCTTTAGCACTATGGCCTGCCCAGAGCAGGAAGGTCAACTCTGTACATCTTCAATGACCCCAATTACACTGATGTGGCTATATTAATAGTCACATAAATACTCTGAATAATACCTTTTTTGCCTTTTTAGGGTTCTCGGTGTTCTTCTGATGCCAATATGCTTGGAGAGATGATGTTTGGCTCAGTAGCCATGAGTTATAAGGGTTCTACCCTAAAAATTCATCAAATTCGGTAAGACTACATCAAATTTTACTATTCTTTAGGGTAAGATAAATAATTTATATGACTAATAATAATAGACTATTTCAGGTACTTTGGAACTATGTTGTTATTAATCTTCAGAAATCTTTATTTAGATTTATTTGGGGTTGATTCTTTGCTCTAGTGGCACAAGCTCTGATCCTATGGATCTTGAAAGACTTCCAAGTTCAAGTATGATCCCAGTTTACAACCTGTGCCTGCTATCTTAAGTTCAGTTTTACTGAGTTCAGAGAGGCTCAGCAGCCATAGTTTGGCCACTAAGTGATAAATTATTTAGCCAAGCAACTCATGTAACCAATAAAAATACAAAAGGAATCTCTGCCCATTATAGCCACTTCTACAATGGCAGAGTGAATAATAAATTAGCCAAAGAATATTGAGTCAAACAGTTTTTAGAATAATCTCTAAATAATGTATATTCTAGTACTGAATTTTTTTGTCCAATAATTTCATATAGTATTGGAGGAGTTAAGCTAGTTCAATATTTCTATCCATGTTCTTACCCTCATTATCTCTCATCTGGATTTTTATAATAGCCTACTATCTCCTTGCCTCTCATCTTTCTTCCTACAATCTATTCTTCACTCAGCTGCCAAAATTTTTCTTAAGTGGGTCTGACCTGTTCAGAAACCTTCAGTAGCTTCCTGTTAGCTCTAGAATAACATGCAAACTAGTTTGTATACCTTTTAAGGCTATTCATAACCTAACCAGTCCTCCTTTCTAGATCTGTTTCACTTTACTCTGTTAGCTTTGGTCCAAACTTTATATTCTTCTTCTGTGCTTTTTAACAATAAACTCCTGTGTGGAATTCTCTTTCTCTTCATTTCTATTTCCTTTATTGAAATTCTCTTCTACTTCCTGTCCCAGACACAACTAATATTCCTAGACCACTTCATCTGAATTGCTCCTCTGCCCCATTATTTCCTCGTATATATTGTAATTATTTTTATATATCTTATAACTTCCATTCAGTAAAATGTGACATGCTGTTTTTCTTTTTTATTGCCAGGGCCCATCATAATGTCTTGCACATAGTTCATACTTAGTAAATGCTTTTTATTGTTGATGATGTGATGATAATGGTTGACATCACATGGAATATTAAAGTAATCATTTTAAAGTTAAATTTTATAATCCAGTGAGGATAATTTTTATTCCATTGTACTGACTAGGACCATTAGAGAAATTAGAAGACTTGCCTAGTAAATGTTAGAGGTAAGGTTTGAGTCTAAGTGTCTCCTGATTCAAAGTCCAGCCTTATTTCTGCTACCCTAAGCTTCTTTATATAGACTTAGATTAGAAGGTGTCTTAATATGCCAAGGAATTCCCCTCTGGAGGTTTTATTGGTGGATGTTTACAAAACATTGTAATTACATAGATTGAGTATATCCAGTAGCAATTTGTACTCATGGCAGAATAACTTTATACCGTTGATTTCATCACATTCATCAATATGGAGTAAGCATAACCAAATGCCTGATACTGTTATAGTTTGTCTTTGGTACTTATTTTCTCCTTTTTTTTCCCTCATAGTTCTCCTCCCCAGCTTATGCTTAGCAAAGTTTTTACTGCACGTACTGGAAGTAGCATCTATGGAAGTCTAAACACGTAAGTATATATATATAGATTCAGTAAGAAACTAAGTTGAAGAACATAAGAAATAATCTGAGATACCCACAGAACCAGGAATGAATATTAAGGATATTATTCTGAATTAGCAATATTTAGTCAGATTTCTTTGTTCTTTTCCTATATTTACTTGAAGATAAATTAAGATAATAAAGACCAGATTTTCTCTAGTTGAGTCTCATTGGGGCAAGAGATGTGGATTATATCCTCTTGACTTAGTGAAAGGCAAATCTGGAACTATATAAGACATACACTATTGAAATATATGTTTATTGTTATATACATGCCACATATGCAAAGATAAACAGGTCAGGAAAAGCACGTGATTCGAGGTCTGTGGAGTTGGATGGAACTCTAGGGTTGTCTAGTATGATACCTGTATTTGGTAAATGAAGAAGATAAGTTCCAGAGGTAAAGTTACTTGCCTTGTGTCACACAGATGGTAAGTAGCCAGGCTGAGTTTCAAATTCAGATTTTCTAGTTTCACATCCACTAAATTCATGCTAATTACTCCCATGTGACAGATTCATTTTTTGTTTTACTTTGGTATGTTGCTATTATCAGTATTGGCTTCTATAGATGGTCCCCTTCTGCCCTTAAGATTTTTTTACCATTGACCTTCACTACCCCAGTATTGAGAATTTTAGTGATATTTAAAAACTTATTTTCATGATTTTGTATTCCTTAGTTCGAATTCAAGATAATTATGTAGTTATATCTTTTAGGTGAAGGAAAAAACAAAAAAGGTCTTTAATATTTATTTTTCTGAACTAAAGGACAAAAGTTCTTATACCATAAGGTTATTTTAAGTAAAAATTGTTGAGTACCTTCTGATAATTCAAGTCAAAGTAGTAATAGTAAATCAGAATAAATCAAAGTAGAAATGAGTGAGCTAAAGTTGAATGATTTGAGGTCTGGCTGGATGTTGAAAATTTCTTTTCTAAGAACACCCTTCAAAAGCCTTAGCAGAAAGGAAAGAACAGGAAATTAGCTCAAATAAGAACTTTACCCATATGAAGTATTTTTTGGGTCAATATCCCAGTGATTTAGTTTTGAGGAGTTTTTAAGATAGGAAAATTAGGCAGATTTTAAAGACTGATTTTAGACATATTTTCATCTTTATTTCTTGCCTAATGGTTAGAAAGCATTTCAAAATCTTTTTTTTATTGTGATTGTTCCTTGGATTTATAAGGATGTTGGCTCTTTTCCCCAAAACTGAAGACTAATATATCTATAACATGCTTTGAAATTTTTCTTAAGAGAATAAAGTTGATCAACTTATTTCCCTCTCCTCAGGCTCCAAGACAGTCTTGAATTCATTAATCAGGACAATAATACATTAAAGGCAGATAATAATACGATTATCAATGGGCTTCTTGGAAACATAGGTAACTAATTTCTTTCTTCACTACCTTACTTAGATTCTTTAATCTTTTTGACAAAAGTAGTTCTGAAGTAATTATGAATTATAACAATTGGATTATAAGATAGAATGCTTCCAAATGTTAAAAATAGAAAATACTTTTCAGTATAACAGTATACAGCCTTGTTATCCTTTCTTTCTATGTTGGAAAATTAAATACCTAATAGATTTCTTTTTCTTGAGTGGTTAAATAGCACATAACATTGTGTACTTATTAAAATGTACTTTACACAGGCATATAGGCAGGATATCTTAAAGAATTTATAATTAATTCTGTCATGGTTTCCTAAACAGATAACTCTCCCTTACTCATTTCCACTAAAAGTGACTAAATTACTGAAAGACAAAAAGTAATTGTCCCATCTACTAAATTAATGGTAATTATAATAATAATAGCATTTATATAATGCTTTAAAATTTGCAAAGTGCTTTTACAAATGTCTCTTTACCCTCACAAATCCCCTTGGTAGGTAGGAACTATTATCCCCATTTTAAAGATGATAAAACTGAGGCTTAAAAGAAATCAAGTGACTTCCTCAGGGTCACATAGCTTATAAGCAGTTTGAAACTGGATTTGAACTCAGTTTTTTCTCACTGCAACTTTCAGCACCCCATCTACTATATCTTTCCATATTAATTGATATAGATGGTTTGATATACTAAAAAAAATAAGGTGAAATGTAACATTCAAATAGGTTTCTGTAGTGTATGAAAAATCCATTTCATGTTAGTAAAAAAAAATTATTTCTTAGTAATACCAAATACACTTTGTTTTGTTTTTGTTACCCTGACTCTTTTTTGTTAAATGTTTTTCTAAGTAATAACAGTAATAACTTGAAAATAATTTCAATTATGTTTGATGCTCATTCTGTTGGTACAAGGAATATAAAACCAGGAGAATATGAACAAATAAATACCTTTCTGATTTTTCCATTTGAAAATATTTCATTAAAAAAATTACATTGCACTAAAAGAATATAATTTTATATTTTGCCTAATTTTCCTAAGTAGAACAGTACATTTTTCCTCAATTCCCTAACTTTTCGATATTATTTACTTAATATATTTTTATAAAAATTAGAATTTTCTCCTTTAATTTAGCAGTTACTTTATGATGAAACAATTTTTACTTTTGAACTTAATGGGTTTTTATTAAGTAAAGTGAATATTAATAATAATGAGAGATTTTATGTATATAGTTTCATCTAGATTTTCCAAAATGTTTTGTATTTATTTTCTCACTTTATGAGGCAGGTGATACTAATATTCTATTCTATAGATGACAAAGTTGACTCTTAGAAGAGGTTATGTAATTTGTCCAAAGTCACATAGTAAATATCTGAGGGTAGATTTAAAACAGAGTTCTTCTGATTTCTAAAGATTTTTATACCTTTGAAAACTGAAGGATTCATTAATATCCATCTGTACATTTTACTTTGCACAGAATTCTTCTTGATATAAAAGTACTATTTATCCATTTTAGCACTACATTCAACAACAATGTTTTTTTCCAAAATAGGAATATATTCCTTCCTTTACTGTAGTTAGTTTTTTGTTGAAAGTATGTAATTGAAATATTTTGCTGGAAGCATAGAAATAACATCTCAGTAGAGGAGCAATTTTCTAACCATTACAGTAGTGATTTTGGACTTCTTTAGCAAAACATTTCTAATGTCCATTTGAAAACAAGGGAAATAGTTCTTTCATGTAGGGTAAATTCAAAGTTCTTTAACAAGTTTTTAAAAAGCCCACTAAAACCATGTAGATTATAGTATGATTTGTAATTGAAAATTTGTGAGGATTTTTCCTTTCTTTCCAGTCTTTCTTGGAGTACACTAAAATCAATTTATTAAATTACTCTATAGCAACGTCAAAGTTTTTTCAAACCCCAAATCTGAGTTTGAAGTGATTTTTAAAAACATTTTTCTTTTTTTTCCTTTTTTTAATTTTAAATTTAAATACAAAATAGGAAAAAAATCACCACATGCACAGCAGCATATAAGAGAGGAATCAAAATATAAAGCAATACATTTCCATTTCAAGACAGCCTTAATAATAAATGTTACACATTGTGTTCAAAGCTGTCCATCTTTTTTTTTTGTTTCCTCCTAGGTTTTCTTTTGTTCTCCACTGTGCACTTTTACTTTATTCTTTTTTCCTCCATTTTCTCCTCCAAGAAGCATGGACGGACACACACACACACACACACACACACACACACACACACACACGCATTCATGCACACACTAGATAATTATAATCACATACACACATATGTGCTTTCACATAAATAAAAATCTATGTAAAACGGTACTGTGCTTATTTGTCTGTTTCTCTGAACGTAGAAAACATCTTCCTTCATAAGTTCAAGTCTTTCCTTATTTTTTAATCCAATTCATCATTTCCTATACCCTAACATTATTCCAACCATATAATATCTAGTTATTTTATGTAATTTAAAATAATATTAATTAATATGGCTGACCTCAAAGTGTAGTTTTCCTGTTTTTCTCTTTTGATTATTTTAGCTTTAACTTTGAGATCATAAATTTTACTTCCTATCTTTATGTTTGCATGTATCTCTTATTTTCTATCTTTCCTGATTCCTCTGAAAGAGAGAATTCCCGCTTTAATCCATTCCTGATGAGAGTAGGATTCTAGAAGTATGAGCCATCTTCCCCCATATAATTCCTGTGTTTCCTATATGGTTTTGCTCTTGGAATTACATCATACTCAGTTCTGCCCCAATTTTTCTTTACAGCTACCTAATTATTGACAATAGTCATAAACATACAGTTTACATTTCCATGTATAAAACATAAAACATTTTGTCCTTATTGAGTCTTTTGTAATTAATCTTTGATTTGGAGGGATTTTAAAGATATTGAAATTAGAGACCTCTAACTGGTGGCCCAAGGACTTGTTTGCTTGCATGATGATCTTTATTCAACCTCTAGAGAAATTCTTTATGTTACAATTCAAAAACTTCCTGCCATCATCACAACCAAAGAACTCTTTTATTCTCGTACTGTTTATTGTGGCTGTACTGTTCCCTTGGATAGCTAGGAATCTAACTTCTTAAAGTGCATTTGTAATCCTGATCTTTACAAACTGCATCTCCCTGATTTGAATTTTATTTCCATTTCTTCTTTTGTTTCTAATTATAACTTGGTAAGCATGAATAAACTCTATTCTACTGTTTTAAAGTTTGTGTTTGTTAATATTTCTTTTCTGTACTTGTTATGTGGATATATTTTGTTTTCCTTAGCATCCATGTTATGCTTTCTTCTTTTTCTAAAGGTGGAGTCCCTGTACAAATTCTCCACTGATACTGTAAAATTTTTGCTATTTAAACAAACCATAACCAACTGAAGGCATCTGAATTTAACAAGGATACTCACTACAGCTTGAATTTCAATTCTTGTTTATGTAAAATTTGTTTTCCTCATATCTGTTAGTCTGCTCCTATCTTTATCTTCCTTTTGAAACCAGGTGCCATTCAGCTTTATTAACTTCATTCTTTCATATGTATTTTGCATTTTGCCATGTAGGTCTTTCACAGCTTTGCAGCCCTAGGCGGGCATTCTCTGAGCAAGGCCCGCTCCGCCTGATCAGGAGCGCCTCTTTCTTTGCAGGTTTGCAATGTGCTGTGTGGGTAGACTAGTTGTTGTGACCAAGCTACTAGAATTTTGTAGTTTCGCTTTGGAAATAAGACACCAGTTGAAAGTTGATTTTGAGTATATAAGAAAAAAAATACTTTTTCAGTAATAAGATCCATCCCCTAATTATGGAATTTGATTTTACTACTCCTGGAATTCATATTTTCTTTGGGAATGAGTATCTTAGAAATCATATTTTCATGAAATTATATGATAATTGTTTTCCAATATTTCTTTGAGCGTTGGAAGTGCCAAACCCAATTTCAATTGACTCTTTACTGCTTGATATGAAGAAATAATAGAAATTAATAGAAAGTATAAATTTTTATGTGCCATTCAAGTTTCTTCTGAAGAGGTCTTATTTCCATGGCTAAATAGCTTTTGTTTCATAGTTCACCAATTGCAAAAATAAATAAATAAATAAAATACACTCTTCATTTTCTGGTAAAATTTCTATCCACACTTTGATATGAGAAATTTTATTTTTATGACACTCAGTTGAACAAGTACCATTAAAATTCTAAGAATATACATCTTTGTCTTTATTTACATAACGGAACAAGTGATAATTGAAAAAGCATAGAATATATGCTTGTACTCCTTCTTAGCCTAACTATTGCTGTTCTTCTCAGTTTCCTAAATACATTTTTGCGTGTAAAATAAGATAACATTTACCAGGCTGAAGACTTAGTGGGACTGGGATAAATTTACCTACTATTTTTGTTCACAAAAAAGTATGAATTTGGCCTTTATTTGTTTCTTATTAAAGAGTACTCAGTATGTTCTATAGATGATCTTCAAATAAATCTCTGGACTTGTTCAGCTTAGCAGTGCTTGGTGTTGGGGGTGTGCCATGCTGTCAAAAAATAAAAGATAAATGAATGCAATGAGATGAGCATGATTTAGTTTTGCTAATTAAAAGGAGTGCCACCAATTTGAACAAAAGTTGATTTTGTGCTTGACAGGCTTGCCTTTCTTTACAGTTCACAGCAATCCAATGGACATGCCTGGAAGAGAACAGAATGAAGATAGAGATAGTGGCATAGCACGCTCTGGTAATGCATTACTTTAGTTTATTAAAGGGACATAGATGTTTGGTATTGTATCCTTGCTGTTTGATGTAGTTTTTCAAACTCAGCTCTTTAGAGGTTGGTAAATGAAAAAAGAATAAAGGTAGAAATTATTTTTAAACAATATTTTATTTTTCCAAATACATGCAAAGTTACGTTCACTTTTGCAAAACCTTGTATTCCAAATTTTTCTCCTTCTCCTCCCCTTTACCTGCTCCCCAAACAGCAAGCAATCTGATACGAATTAAACATGTGCATTTTTTCTAAACATATTTCCATATTCATCATGCTCTGTGTGCACACACACACACACACACACACACACACACAATCAGATCTTAAAAAAAAAAAACAAGAAAGGGAAAAAAAACCACAACAACAAATAGACAAATGACAAACAACAGCAACAAAAAAGGTGAAAATACTATGCTTTGATTCCCCATTCAGTCTCCATAGTTCTCTCTCTGGATGGGAATGGCACTTTATATCACAAATCTATTGGAATTGCCTTGAATCACCTCTTTATTGAAAAAAAGTCAAGTCCATCATGGTTGATCATCATATATTCTTCTTGTTATTGTTTACTGTGTTCTCTTGGTTCTCCTTATCTTACATTAGATGATAAGTCTTTCCAGGAAAGACAAATTATTTAACAATATTGTATTCAGTAATACGTATTTGATAAGTAGCTTTTCTTATTTTTCATGTCAGTGCTCAGTAGAAAGGTGAGCCAAATGAACCCGACTCAGCCAATACAAAGTGAAAAGTCCTTGTATAGTGTCACTCTGTTGAACTGTTTTATTTTATTTCATTTATATATTAGGAAAAAATAAGAAAGGAGCCACTGGAAAATTATAGTGAAGGAGAAAAAAGAATATTAATAAGACAATTTCTTAAGTTTACAGAGACTGTGGCAAGAAAGCAGTTGTTTTGATTGCTGTAATTCTCATTTCCCAAATAGCAACAAGAGAGATTTCAACTTTTCTCTGCAGTGTGAATTCTTTCATGTAGGTTTTTGATTATCTCAAGACTTTACTGGAGCTATGCTCAAAAAAATGGTATACTGCATTTTGTCCACAGTGGAGCGCACCTAGTAGACTGATTCTAATCTTGCAACTTTTGTTCCTTTTGTATACACTGTGCTAGTAAAGGACTTATTTTGAATTTCCTTTATACAGTCTCTGAAAACAGAAAGCATTTATCCAGATATTTCCCCTTTCTAATCCACTAATTGTATTCAGGGACTTTGAGACATAATCAAAGATATATATATATATGACTTTAAGACATAATCAAAGATATATATATATAATTGTCTTTTCCTTTTCTATACTTAGGGTTTTTTTCCCTGTAAGGTAAAATTTTTAATTTTTAATGGTTATGTACAATATTATTATTAATTTTTAATCTGTTTATATCCATGTACCTTTTATTTTTCCGGGATTGATTTTCTCAAGTTTAATTTTTCTCTGCAGCAAGTAATTTTACTGGAATAATTCAGTTTTATAGTCACAATTTTCTTTAAAAAGTAGGGTTGTGAAACTTAAATATGCCACTTGTTAAGTGTTTTATTAAACAAGAAAAGTAGACTGATTAACCTATACAATGTAGTTTAAAACATATATATATATAGTTGAAAAAATAAAAAATATGTAAAAAAAGTCACAGTCAAATCTTTAATTTTTAATTATGTCAATGGTGTATTCCCTCATTTAATACTTTTAAGTTTTCTTTTTTAAAGCCCTGAAACTTAAAACCTGCCTTATGATTTTTTTTTCCTTCTCAGTAATGCATTTTTAAAAAACAAATAAAATTGTAGGGGTTCTTAAAGAATTGAAGGTCAAAAGTTGAAGGTTCAACAAAGTCCATATTTTATGCTTTCCTTTTATTGTTCCAGTCATTAATTAAGATGACATTTTTAAAAAAATTCTTGAACTATTTTAAATCATGTATTAAAATGATTCTTTTCTGTTTTTTATTGTCCTAACAGCATCTCTTAGCAGTTTGCTTATTACTCCATTTCCCTCTCCAAACAATTCACTTACCAGAAGTTGTGCTAGCAGTTACCAACGACGCTGGCGTCGCAGTCAGACAACCAGTTTGGAAAATGGTGTCTTTCCTAGGTGGTGAGTGAATTAACAGATATGGGAAAAAAATGTTTATATTCCATGGCTTTTTAATCACTCTCGCTTAAGTTTTCCTATCTTTGTCTTTATCTTTTAAAACACATTTGTCAATGTATGTATGCAGTTCTAGTTTTACTGACTCACTTTGCAGAAGCTTTCCATATTTTCTTGTATGTATTATGTATAATTTTAATAATTTTTTATAATTTTATTTGAAAAATCACATTTTATTAATATACCGTAACTTATTCAGCTGTCCTCAACTATATACCATGTATATTTCATTTCTTAACAGTAAAACTAAATAGTAAAAGAGTAAAACTAAATAAGCATATGTTAACAACTCTTTATGCCTAAAAATTAATTTCTATATGCAGTATTCCCATAACATATTGATGGTGCCTACTGTATGGTTTCATTCTTCATTCATTTCTGTTATCTATTTGTTCTTCTTTGATCACCATTGTTGTCAATATATATTCCATTCTCTTAATTCTGTTTTCTCTGCTACTTATATTTTTCCAAATTTCTTAATATTCCTCATTTAGTATTGTAATGACTTTGTTACTAGTATTCTTTTGAACTGATATATCATAATCAATTGAGCCATTTACCAACTGTTGGACTTATAAGTTGTTTCCAGTACTTTTAGGATATATTCCCGAAAATAGGTTCATTAAGTAATAGGATATCATTGTTTTTGTAACTTATTTATTACTACATAACTCTCCAAAGAAATTCTATTAATGCCTTCAGGAATATATATGTGCCCATTCCATAATCCTAGTAGTTCATACTTTTAACTATTTTAACCAATTTTTGGTAGGCATAAAGTAGAAGATTGAAGTTATTTCAGTTTGTATTTACCTGATAATGAGTAATATTGAAATTTTTTAAAGTAATTATTTAAATTTGTATGCTCATTTGTGAATTGCTTTTTCATATATTTTGACTATTTGTTCCGTTGTGAACTGGGTATTGCCCTCAAATGTTTATATCAGTTCCCTATAAAATTTAGGTGTTAAGATTTTATCTTCTATTTGTGACAGTAGTTTCCCCATATGATTTTTTTTCCTAATTACATTATTTTTGTAGTATAGGTTTTTCTTATTTTATGCATTCAGATCCTTTGATAATAATCAAATTCTTATCCTCTGTTATTTCTTGATATAATCAATTATCTTTTCTCCATATGCTCAGGAGATGTGAGCATAATCTCCTCAAAGAGCTACCACATTAATTTATGTCCCTCCTATCTTCTTCCTTAAATCGGAATTGTCAAACTAACTGCTCATGGGCCACAAAACTCCCAGGTATAGTTTAAATAAGATTAATATAATTGGAAACTGTTTAGCCAAATTAATTAAAATGTAATAAAGCATAGATATTATTGATTTGTGGTCTTCTAAGTCAGTGTGTAGCCGGCAGGGATCCATTTCTATTCAAGTATAATGCTAGTGATGTAAATTATCACAGTGACCTACAAGTTGCCCTCTAATTCTCTTCCCATTCCAGTCCATAATTCTGTCATAGCAATTCTACTTAAGTGCAGATCTGATTGTATGACTCTCCTCATCAGTAAATTCCATTGGCTCCCTATTATAACCAAAATAAAATATAAACAACTCTGTTTAACTTTCAAAGTTCTTTACAACCTGGTCCCAACCTATAGATCCATACAGATTGAAATAGTACTCCTTTTATCCAACTAAATTGACTCTCTTTCTGTTCCTCAGACATGACTTATCTCTCTCTCTAGGCACTGGTCATCCTCCTTGTCTGAATGCACTCATTTCCTCTTTTCTGCCTCATAGAATCCTTGTCTTATAAGAGAGTAAGGAAGAATAAGTTAGAACACAAAGTTTTATGAAAATGTATGCTGAAAACATGTATTTGGAAAAATAAAATATTATTAAAATTTTTTAAAGTAATAAAATCCAACTTCAGAGAAGAAAGAGCAATCCCTATCTTCTTTCAAGATGCAGCTGGAGTACTAGGTTTCCTGATGCTCCTCACTTGCTAGCACCCTCCTTACTAACCTACATTGTATATCACTATTTTATAGTTATCTTTATTATTCTCTTTGTTTATCCTGTATATGTTTATATATGCCTTTATTGTTTTCCCAATTAGAATGTATACTTCTTTTGATTAGGAACTATTTTATTTATTGTATTTGTATTCCTAACAAATAGTATAGTGGCTGTTCCTTAAAACTTATTGAATAGTTACTTATATTGGAGACTGGATATTTGGTATGAGTTAAAATTATACATTTTTCTTTTTTCTAATATGAAATATGTCCAATTTTCCCATTTTCTAATATTTAAGTGATAAATATTTATTCTAGGTTTTTGGTTTCTTACTTTATATTTTTAACTATTATTTTCTCTATGTTTTCTTTATATGTTTTTTTGGTTCTGTTTCTGAGATTTCTCAGCAAAGTTCCTGACACATAATATGCACTTAGTAAAGACTTTTTGATTGGTTACTGTTCTGTTCCACTGATCTTTTTTTTTTTTTAATTTTGGCTCAGTATCAAAAAAAATTATAACAAAAATGTAAACATTTGCAAGGGCAAATTCTACTGTCCCTTATTTTTGTCTCTCCAAAATGACTGTTTTAACTTTTGTTATGATTAAATTCATCTTTACTTAGGAAACTGTTGGTATTTTCATTAGCATCATAATTAAATCTGTTAATTAAATTTAGAGAATATTAGAATTTTACTGAATTAATTGGACTTCTCATCAATTTCTTTCAGAGTATTTAGCTCCTCCTCCATTCTGTCACAGTGTTATAGTTCTCCTTATAAAAAGGTCATATAAGGCTACGTAAGACATAATTATTTTTAGATGGAGAGATATCCATAATATATGACAACGGATGTGTAATTGGCAGGGAATAATAAGAAAATAAGCTAAGTCTCAGCTTTACCAAGAATTTGTTTTGTCAGATGGAAATGAAGCATGAATTAATGTTAAAACTTTTAGACCAAGGTATTTGGTTTTTGAATGAGCTCCAAATTAGCTAAAATCAGTTTTATCTCAAATTTAAGTAAAATTTTACATAAAATTTATCCAGGTTATAACAATATGACAGTTTAAGGGAAAAAATAGAAAAGGAATTCCTCACAAACCTTTTTAATTGTAGTCCATTATTTAAGTGTCAAAAAATTCACTTGACATTTAAAGTAATTACATAAACTTTTTTATAGGTCTATAGAAGAAAGCTTTAATCTGTCAGATGAAAGCTGTGGCCCAAATCCTGGAATTGTTAGGAAAAAGAAGATTGCAATTGGTGTAATTTTTTCACTTTCCAAAGATGAAGATGAAAATAGCAAATTTAATGAATTCTTTTTTTCACACTTTCCTCTTTTTGAAAGCCACATGAACAAATTGAAGAGTGCAATAGAACAAGTAAGTTTTTGCATTAGTTTTACGTGTTTGTCCTTTTTTAATTTTTTACTTGTGTTATGAAGATGCTTCTTTATTCATTCAACTGAAGATTTACTGAATACCTGCCACATTATGAAATGGGAGCTATAAATATTTCTAACACTGAGTTCTGGCTTTTTTTTTTACATTATTTTTTAAACATTTTTAAAATTTCTTTTAATTGAATTTCAAATTATTTTCCTCTACCAGCCACCCTTCCATTGTAAATATCATTCAAAACATAATCAACATTTGCCATTTTCAAACCCTCCCACAAAAAAAGCAAGAAAAATAAAGTGAAAATAATGTTTCAGTTTGCACTCCAAGTTCATTAGAGGTGGATAGCATAATTCACCATGAGTCCTTTAAAATTGTGGCTCACATTCTCCAATCAATAAATGGTCAAAGGATATGAACAATTTTCAGAGGATGAAATTAAAACTATTTATAGTCATATGAAAAGGTGCTCCAAATCACTGTTGATCAGAGAAATGCAAATCAAGACAACCCTGAGGTACCACTTCACACCTGTCAGATTGGCTAAAATGACTGGAAAAGTTAATGATGAATGTTGGAGGGGTTGTGGGAGGGCTGGGACACTGATGCATTGTTGGTGGAGCTGTGAACGGATACAGCCATTTTGGAGAACAATTTGGAGCTATGCTCAAAAAGTTATCAAACTGTGCATACCCTTTGACCCAGCAGCATTTCTATTGGGCTTATATCCCAAAGAAATCATAAAGAAAGGAAAAGGCCCCACATGTGCAAGAATGTTTGTGGCAGCCCTTTTTGTAGTGGCTAGAAACTGGAAATTGAATAGATGCCCTTCAATTGGAGAATGGCTGAATAAATTATGGTATATGAATATTATGGAATATTATTGTTCTGTAAGAAATGACCAGCAAGATGATTTCAGAGAGGCCTGGAGAGACTTACATGAACTGATGCTGAGTGAAATGAGCAGAACCAGGAGATCATTATACACGGCAACAACAGTACTATATGATGATTAATTCTGATGGACATGGCTCTCTTCAACAATGATATGTTTCAAACCACCTCCAATTGTTCCCTGAAGAAAGCCATATACACCCAGAGAGAGGGATGCAAAATGTGGACCACAACATAACATTCTCATACTCCTTGATTGATGTTTGCTTACATTGTGTTTCCTTTATCTGATATATCGTTTGTGTAGATAAGATTTTTCTTGCACAACAATGATAAGTTTGGAAATATGTATACATATATTCGATTTGCCAATATTTTAACATAATTAACATGTAGTGGATATCCTGCCATCTAGGGGAGGGGTGGGGAAGTTGGGGGGAAAATTTGTAACGGAAAGCTTTGGAAGGGTTATTGTTGAAGAATTACCCACACATATGTTATGCAAATAAAATAAAATTTAAAAAAATGTAAAAAAAAAAAAGCATGGCAACAATGAGACAATGTAACAAAATTTGTGGGAAGCAGGAGGACAGATCAATGAATTGTGCATGCAATTAAAAAAAAACTGCAAAAATCCCAAGTAACAAATAAATTCATTAAATAAACTTAAAAATCCCCCAGTGAAACAAAGATGGAAATCCTGAAAATCCAAGAAATGATTAATAAAGTTGAAAGTAAAACAAAAAAAAATTGTGGCTCATTGTACTGATCAGAATAGCTAAGTCTTTCTTAGTTGATCATCATTACAAAAATGTTGTTTACTATATATTATAGTCTCCTGATTCTGCTCACTTCCCTTTTTTGCATCAGTTCATATAAGTTTTCCCAAGTTTTTTTTTCTGAAACCCTCTCACTCATCCTTTCTGAGAACACAGTAGTACTCCATCAGAATCATATACTATAACTTGTTCAGACATCTCCCAATTAATGGGCATCTCCTCAGTTTCCAATTCTTTGCTAACACAAAAAGAACTTCTCTAAATTCTGCTTTCTAAGGAACTGGTAATATAAATGGGTTGTGATATAGACATAAATGTAAAAAGAGAGAGAGATATAGAATGTTAATGATAGCTCAAAACAGAAATAAAGCATTTCCAGTGGAATTAGGGGATTGAGGAGGAAAAGATTCAGAAAAGGCTTTTTGGAAGAAATAGAATTTGTACTGGATCTTAAAGAATAAATCAACTTTTGCTAGGTAGAAGAAACAGTATATGAACTAAATCACAAAAATTTTGGGAAAACATATTGCATATTCAGAAGCACAAGTCAACAAACATTTATTAAAAATCTCCTTTGTGCCAGGTATCATGTCAAAAATTTTGGTATACAAAAAAGCAAAAAAGATTTCCAGCTTTCAAGGAACTTCAATCAAACAGAGTAAAGAATATGAAGATTACTGTGAAGAGACAAGAAATTTGAGTAGTACAGTGGAGATGATCTTAGCAAGAAACACTGAGATTAAGGAAGCCTGGGGAAAGCATCATGCAAAAAAAGTAGAATTCTAGTTGGGATAATAGTGAGTTTTATATTTTATTCTAGAGATAATTGAGAACTATTGCAATTTATTAAATAGGGAGATAGCATAGTACTTTAGGAAGGTCATTGAAAGATGAGTAGAGAGTATACTAGAGTGGGGAGATAAACATAATGCAGGGAGACCAACCAGAAAACAGTTGCAGTGGTCAAGGGGTAAAGAGATGAGTACCTGTACTAGGATGGTGGCATTGTGAAAGGAGCGAAGATGTTGTAAAAGTAGAATCAACAGGACTTGGACAAGTGATTGCATATGAGGGATGAAAAAGAGTGAGAAGTTGAAGATGACATCTAGGTTGCAGGCCTTGGTGACAAGAGGAAAGAACAGTGCCCTTGACAGTAACAGAGAAGTTAGGAACAAGGAAGAAGTTTTGGGGGAGGACGATGAGTTCAGTTTTGCACATTTTGAGTTTAAGATGAATATAGGACAACCAGTTCCAGAAGTCCAGTAAGTAACTAGACATGTGAATCTGGATGTCCAGATAAATAGATCTAAGAATTATTTGCAGAGATGATAATTTTATCCACAAGAGCTGAAGTTTTTGACTGTGCTCTGAGTACATGAATGGGAATAGTAAGAGGGCTTAGAAAGGTTGGAGTTACATCAAATGTTAACAGAAACTTCATCTCTAAAGTATCAGAAGCCAATGTGAGCTCTTTCTTTTTAGTTATAGGCAATTAAATAAATTTGATTAACCAAGTAATTCTATAAAGCCCAGAAAGTTTCACAACTGATTCCTTTATGTTGGCATTATATGCTTTGACAGTTGTAGTGAAAGATTCAGAGTATGAAAACTTTGAAAATACTTTTATGAACATTAAGTGATGAGTATAAAGTCATCCTATATACATGTGCTTTCTCTATCTTCCCCTAGATAGGAAAGTTGGCAGTCTGTTCAAGGTTTTCTAAAAATAGTTATGTTTGACTTCTTAGTTATATAGACAGGTGAGAAAGGAAATGTGTGATTTTGTTTTCCATTTTCTCTCCCTGTTTCTCTCCCATGGTTACTATAAAAATTATATGTTTAATGATTATTTTCAAGGCTATGAAAATGAGCCGAAGGTCAGCTGATGCTAGTCAGCGGAGTTTGGCATATAATCGTATTGTTGATGCCCTAAATGAATTCAGGTAAGTATTGTTTTTCTGGTCTTTCATGGTATGATGCTTTCTCTAATTGTACACAAACTGTTTTCTGTTCCTATTATTTTTACATATTCATCTTGATATAAGTATTTTTGAAATTAGTGAACCCAGTATTCAAAATTAAAATGAAATCTACTAGCTCAGTGGAATACCAATTGTGTGTGGAGTACAGTCATAACAATGCTTAGTTAGCACAACGATGGGCACATAGGAGATAGTTAATAGATGTTTATTGAATGAATAAGTGAATCAATTTGGGAATTACCAATCATCTGAGTTTGAATCTTGGGCTATCTCAGAAAATAGCATGTCAGGAAGTATTCTCCCCTCTTTTTGCTTATGATCAAATAATTAAATCTTTAGCAGAGAAGAGGTCTCTTTTCTCTTCTATCTATCAGAGATATAGTAGATTTTTTCCTCTTTGTGTCCCAGAAGACACCTAAATATTTCTTCTTCTTAGGCATAGACAGAAGAGTTTTAATCTCCACAATAAATCTTCCATGTATTCAGACTTGTACTTATATTCTTGCTCTGTTAATTATCACAACTAAATATTGTCCTTTTCCTTTGAACTTCTGTTACCTTTCCTGTTCCCTTTCCACTGTTTGTGCCCTGCTAATTCTGCACCTGGGATTACTGCTATATTCACCTTACCTGTTTCTGCTCACATATCACTGAATAGAAACCATGGCAAATGAGTTAACTATAAATTCATGCCTAATTTTAACTAGGCCCTCACTAATAGGCAACTATCTTTTGTTCTTCCTTGATCCTATATTCTTTTCTCAAGTCTCCTTCCCTAAGGATATTTCCCTGAGTAGCAGAACTCATCCTATTTCACTAAAAAAACTCAAAGCTCATTGTGAACTCCCTTATCTCCCCAACTACACACATCAAAATCCTTCTACCTCTTCATCTATGTTTTTCTTCTTAACAACATCCAGTGCAGAATAGGTGACTTTTTCTTATGAAAATCAATCCTGCTATTCATACTCTTGCCCTTAATCTCATTCCTTACTGACCTCAAAGAGGAGAATCACTCTTCGAAGAGCTTTTCCTATTGGTCTCTCTTTTATTCTAAATATCTTCCTGTTTCTGTAGTAGCTTCTATTCTTTGCCTAAAAGCATGCCCCAGTTCTTCCCTCCCTTAAAAAATCTTCACTTTCCCCTGCTATCTCCTGAAACTATCATATCTCTTCCCTATTCACTAGCAAGGCTGGTTATTTATGTTCAATAATTCTGCTTTCTCTCCATTCATATATTTTTCAACCTTTCACAATCTGGTTTTTAACTCACTATTAAACCAAAATTGCTTTCTCAAAAAAGAATCAGAAGATATAAAAAAAAAAGTCTTGCAAACCTTCAAGCATATTATACATCCTATTTGACTTGTCTGCAGCCTTTGACTCTGCTGACTACTTATTCCTCCTTGGATTCTTTCATTCCTTTTGTTTCTGTGGCATTGCTCTCTCCTGGTTCTGTTCTTACTGTTTGTAAATCCTTCCATCTTATTTGATGGGTCATTATCCATTTCCTGCCAGAGTACTGTTCTGGATTTCTGTTATTCCTGTGGCTCACAGTTTTATCCCTTCACACCAATTCAGTTATTAATAAGTGTGAAGAGAATTTCTAAATCTATATTACCTAGTCCCAGTCTCTTTCCTGAAGTCTAGTCCCAAATACACCTAGGAGTCCCATTTTCCTTGAGTAATAATGCAACATGTACATAGTTAAGTAAACTTAATTACAAGGTTGTTTGGGCAAGAAGGCACTAATAACTGGAAAGATTGAAAAAGGTTTCTGAATCTCAGCATGTGCAAGCCAGAACTCACTACCTTTTGCTCCTGTTAGCCTGATCCTCCCCTAGACTTCTTTATCATAAGTTATCCAGATCTGTAACCCTGAAAAAAATTTATATTTTCTCCCCTCTGTCTCACCATACCTCACTATACCTCTTTTGAATACATCCTATTCTGTCCAGGCCGGTTATTATTGTCATTATCATTATCATGTATCTCTCATACAAGTTATCATTAAATTTTAGTGGCCATCTAATTTTAAATGATAAAATTCAAACTCCCAAGCTTAGCAATTTAAGGTTAGTAGTCTAGCTCCAATTTGGCTTTCCAACAAAATTTCATATTAATCTCTTTAATGCATTCAAGACAGACTTTTGTTTATATTCCACAAATTCAATAGGCCTCCCCATCTCTGTGTCTTCACATATTATCATCTCTGTCTGAAGTGAAATCCTTTCTCATCTCCATCTATGAGAATCCTTTTCTTAGAATGATAGTATCTTAAGTAGAGTTGGAATGTACCTCAGAAGCCTCATTTTAAAGATAAGGAAACTCAACTCAGGTATCACATCTTCTCTTTAATTTTTTCCTTTTCTCCCAGTGGTGCTGTCTTCTTCCTCCTATTTTGTAGTTGATTTTCTTTGTGTACATGTTGTATACATCCAGGAATGTACAAGTTTTTTAAAAACAAGAAGAATTTCATTTTGTCATTTTTTTTCCAGCACTTATTATGTGTCCTTAGCAGATAGGAAACTTTTAATAAGTGTTATTAAATTCAATTTAATCCATTCAGAAATTTATCTCTTGAAGTTCAAAAATAAAAGGTTTTTTTAAGCCTAATAAAGAGGTTATAATGGATTGATAAGAGAATTTTTGAATGGGATAAAAATTCCTCTGAGTTAGTTAGTACAGTAGAAAGACTATGACTTAGAGTCAAAGAACCTGGAATCTCTAATACTAAGTAACATTTATAGTATTAGTTTAGGCAGTGTTAGATAGTGGATAGAGTACTAGGCTTAGATTCAAGAAGGATTGGGTTCAAATCCTACACTAATATTTAATAGCTATAGAACCCATCATGCAGCATCTAAGTAATAGATGAATTACATTCCAGATCTATGATCTCTGTTAGGATTTATGAGCTGAATGGAGTTTCAAATTGAATTCCCCTGGGTTTACAAAAATTATACTTCCTTTATCTACCAATAGAATTAAGATACTTTCTATATGATTCTAAGTTATGAATTCTAAATAATTTATTAAGTAAAATGTTAATTTTTTATTTCATCTTTTTAAAAAAATGTAACTTGGCTTCCTATCAAATATTTATTTGTTTGTCTTGTTAAGGAATACATATATAAGTAAGAAGAACCAGTTTAGGCTCAAGATATTAAAGTTATTATATTTTTTAGGTACTGAGAAAAGATTTGGGGAATAATCTAATTTGAGATTATATGATTGCTGTCTTTTAATTTGTGACTTATGCTTTAGCCTATAATTTTAATACTTATGAATAGAATCAAAACTACAAAAACACTGAACTACTCTGACTAGCTTGGGATGTGCAAAATAATGTAGATATCCCTTCTCTTTCTTTCATTTCCCAACTTCCACCTAAAAAAAGTCATTTGTATGACATTTATTTTACAAAGCCTGTATCCTATAGGTATAAGTGTGTTATGCACTCAGTATTTGTTTCATTTTGTTAACTTTCCTGAGAACACAGCTCAAGAATTAGAGGTAAAAACTAGTTTCAACTTCAAACATCCAGGTAGAATTTTCAGAGAAATAGATTTCTGCTATGTGTATAGAGAAATACTGAGTTTTTGCATGTCATGGTATCACTTCTCTGATATCATGGCTATCTTTCACGAATGAAGGACAAACAACAAAAAGAACAATGGAGAAATATTATAAGAAGAGCTCTCCAGAGGCAGAGTTGGGTTATTTTCTTATAGGTATTGAGTTTTCCATTGCTTCAAAATGAAGAAGGATATTCTAGAGGGAATTCCTGTTTTGATATGGGTTGGACTTGATGACTTTTGAAATCTCAACTCTGAGATTCAGTGATTTCAGAACTCATCAGTACTCAGATCTCTTTTTAATTGATTGAAACCCTAAATTTTGTTATTTTATAATTCCACATAAATTAATGTATATGCTATTGCATAGCTGAAAGTTTGAAATAAAAATGTGATATACCAACTTGACATTCTAATGTGACTTACTTAACAGTGATTTACAAATTATGTCTTTCATTAATGTGGTATCATTTTTGAGACAGAGAAATTATTCTTAATGCATTTAAAGTTTAACCTGCTCATGATTTAATTGCAATGTCTTTCCTGAACTCATAAATCTTCTAATCCTATATGAAAAGAATGTGGAATCAAGAGTCAGAATTTTTAGCTCAAAATGTTGCAGTCCTTATTGTCTCACTTAAAATCTCTTTGTAGACATAGATTGAAATATGTCATTCCAGAAATAGTTTAGAAAAATTCCCCTTATTTGTTTAAAAGAATGAATCCAAGCCCTGTTAGTTCTGTTTCTATTTCTTGTTTACAACAGCAGAGTAGTAAATCCTTGCCCTTGGTTTCAAGACCATTATTTACATATCTGGTATTGAGGGTTCCCTTTACTGCACTCACATGATTATTGGCTTGCTGCCAAGAGAATCTGCTTGGCTGGGAGGAAACACTATCAGTTACAGATGCAGCCAGAGTTACCAGAATAGTAAATAATGTCACAAGACTCATTTATTCCTCTCCACAAAAACATGGTTTGGAATATCTTGAATTTAAGATGGAAGCAAGGTTTTTTTTTTTCTCCTTAGCTAACCAGAGGCAAATATTTGGCCACATTTTATTGTTGTAATAGAGCTTATGGGTCTGTTTATAAGCTTTATAGTTGGCTGCATAATGTGAGGCCTAAAAGCACGGCACTTTTCCCTCTTGTCTTAAATGATACTTAATTTTTTAAACTATTCTCTCTGAGGCTCTAGAAAATGTGGTCCCTTAACTGAATAATATCCCACATACTTTTATAGACTCTTATTGTTTGAATTCATCTCAATTTAGCAAACATTAAGATTCTACCACATGAAAGGTACTCTTTGGGTGTCCACTTTCAGAAAGCTTACAATCAAATCCAAGGGGGTACAACATATAAATAAAGTAGTAGAATGCAATAAAGATGAAAAAAAAATATTCTGTGAAAATTTTGTGGAAAAGTTGAGTATTTTGGGAAATAGAAACCATAGAACACTTCTTGTAAAAGGTGGTGCATGAGCTAGGTATTGAAGGAAGGAAAATGTTTCAACAAGGAGAGATAGAGGAGAGGTCCATTCCTATTCTGGGAGCTGGATTGCTGGGAGAAGAGTTGCAATTTCACTCTAATTCTGAATATATGAATAAAAAATCTGAAAGGCTAGTTGAACTGTTAAAAGCCTTAAATGCCAAACTAAGAAGTTTTTTTTTTAATCTATAGTTACTAGGGAGCCATGGGAAGTAATGGGAGTAATCATGTAGTAAATTAAAAATACTACTTTGACTTTTGTATAAAAGATGGATTAGAAGAAAAAAAAGAGGTGGAGAGACCAATTGAGACTATTACAGTAGTCTAGACAAGATATAATGATGACTTGATATTGAGTGATGATAGTATAACTGAAGAAGGATATGCTTAGAAGATTATGCCTAGAAGATACAGTGTGGAAAAAGATTCAATAGATTTGAAAATTGATTTTTAAAAATGTGGGACTTGAGAGAGTGAAAAAAAGCCAAGATAACTTCAAGGTTTGATCTTGGGGAACTGTTTCATGATTTCAATAGAAATAGAAATTCAACAGAAAGGATAAGTTTTAGGAGAAAGGTGATGAGTTCCTTTTTTTAATATGTTGTCTAATGTGTCAGAATGACAATAAGATAGATATCCAGCAGGTACACACAAATACATGTACATACATACACCAAAGGAAAAAAATAGCAAGAGCAGAAGCAGGTGCACACAAACACATGTACATGCACACACCAAAGGAAAAAAAAATAGCAAGAGCATAAGTCGAAGAGCAGAAGTTGGTGGAACACCTGCATTTAAGAGGGAAGGAAAAGAAATCAATAAAGAACAGTAAGTTTTCAAACTAATAAGAAAACTAGAAATAGGAATGTCACAGACACAAGCCAGAGAAGGGAAATTCTCCCTATCAAAGAAAGGGAGTTTAACAATATTAGAGGCTATCAAAAGGTCAAGGAAGAATGAAAACTAAAAAAGGGACATTTGATCTGGCAATTAAAGGGTCATTGTTGAGAGCAATTTCATAAGGAAGCCAAACTGCAGGGGGTTGAAAAGTGAGTAGTTGGTGAGTCAATAGATCTAGCAAGGGTAAATTCCTTTTAAAAAAAAAAAAAAAAAAGGAAAGATTATCAATTAAAAGAGGAAATGTAGCACCAACACCTAAAAGGACATAGTAGAGTCAAAAAGGAAGCATCTTGTATTTTTAGTTTTGTTTTTGGAGCAAAGAGACCTGGCCATATTTGTGGGCATGGGAAGAGTCTTAAGAAAAGAAATTGTTGTCAATAAAATATAGAAAATAGAACTGATTAATAGATCAAGTACCAGAAGAGATAGCAAGGGGTAGGAATTAAGGGCACAGGTGAAAGAAATATCCTTGACAATAAGAAGAACCATCTTATCTTCTGATGTCTTCTGGATAGAAGAAAGACTAAGTGAAAATGATAGAAAGTAAATTTTATTTTATTTTTAAACTCACTTTTTATTTTTCCAAATATATGCAAAGATAGTTTTGAACATTCACCTTCGCAAAATCTTGTGTTCCAAATTTTTCTCCCTTCCTCTCCTCTATCCCCTCCTGTAGACAACAAGCAATCTAAGTTAAACATGTGCAATTCTTCTTAACATATTTTCATATTTATGATGTGCAGCATTGCACAAGAAAAATTGGATCAAAAGGTAAAAGGAAAAAAACAAGTTAACAGAAATTAAAAAATTAAAATACTGTGCTTTGATCCACATTAAGTTTCCATGGTTCTCTGTCTGAATGAGGATGGCTCTTTCCATTATATAAGAGTATTGAAATTGCCTTGAATTACCTCATTGTTGAAAAAAGCCAAGTCCATCAAGTTGATCATCATATAATCTTGTTAGCTTGTACATGTTCTGGTTCTACTCACTTCACTTAGCATCAATTAATGCAAGTCTTTCCAGGCTTTACTGAAATCAGCCTGCTCATCATTTCTTATAGAATAAGAATATTCTGTTATGTTCACATACCATAACTTATTCAGCCATTTTGTAACTGAAGGGCATCCACTCAGTTTCTAGTCACAACAAAAAATACTGCTACAAACATTTTTGTACATGCAGGTTCAGTAGTGAGACTGCTGGATCAAAGGGTATGTGCAGTTTGATAGCCCTTTGGGCATAGTTCCAAATTGAAGAGAGTAGATTTTAAATCAAAGCAAAATTCCTTTACCATGTATTGAGGTTTGTATGTCCTAAAGGAGTAAATTTTGGCAAGACTCATACAAAACATGTAAATCATTTTCTCTTAAACATGTTCTCAGGGAACCTTCTGTGTCCCTTCTTGGGACTAGCCCATAGACCAAACCTTGACTTTAGTTCAATCAGCAGACATACATTAAAAACCTACTATGTTCAAAACAACTGTCCTAGGCATGATGAATGTTGTTTGTCCTTCAGTCTTAAAGAGGCCCATGACATCAGGGACGTGATACCATGACATGCAAGAGAATTGAATTTAAGTGAGGGAGGGCTGTGCAAGGTCACCTGACTCACTGTCCCTTCCAGAGCCATCTGAGTCCAGTGGCAAGCTATAGATCCATATGAATGGAGATGGCTCTAAATGAAATGGAGCCTTTTTTTAAGCTAAGGTCTTCAACAGGTCTCATTTTTGCTGAGGACCCATCCATTCAGTGATTAAAGGTAGGTAGCTATAGAGGCAAAGAATCTCCTCTTTCACCTAGTCCAAAAAAAAAAAAAAATCTAAATAAATAAATAAATCTGGGAAGGGAAGACTCTCAGGATTTCTGCCCAAAGCAAAAATGACTGCTATTTCCATTCAATCTGAGTCAATAAGGACCCAAACAGTGACCAAAAGGGACTTGGCCTAGTCCTATTAGTGACCAATGAGAATCAACAGAACTTTCTCTAAAGGATATGACATTCTTTGGCACCATTGGTGGAGAATGTCTATATAATTAAACATAAGACAAGACAAATCATGGTAGAAGAAGCATTATCAATAGAATATATTAAGAAGAGATTTGTTAGCTATGTGACCCTGGGCAAGTCACTTAACCCCAATTGCCTCAGCAAAAAAAAAAAGAAGAAGAAGAAGAGATTTGTGTAAAGGTAGCACTAGAAGCACCTTATAAACCAGGAATTTAAATATTGTGGTAATGGAGTATAATTTAATTTAACTGGATAATAGAATTGATTAAGGGAAGTATCAGGTGAGGCTGAAAAATGGCATCAGATTGAGAGAGCTTGAATATTAATTACAGTAATGTTTGAATTTTAATCACTAAAAGTATTTGGGAGCCACTGAAATGGTCAGAGCAAAGAAATGACAAATTTAACAGATCTTTCTTAGATTTAAGATGGTAGTTTGTGGTACTTCAAGACTGCAAGATAAATATGATAATGGGATTGAAATTCAGGAGTAAAATTAAACTTGTCAGATAGATTTGGAAGTTAACTGTGCCAAAATGACATGTGAATCCAGAGGAATTCACCAAAGGATATAATGTAGAGCAATCAGAGAAATTTGAGATTAAGTGCCTGCTGTGAAGTACTGTCAGAGGTACAAGGAGAGAAATATTATTATTGGATGGGGGAAGAGGCAACAGGGAATATTAGGCATAACTTTGAGGTCTACACCTAAACAAGATTAATCTCTTAAATGTTTTGAAGTGAATTTATAGTTTGTGAGGTTATAGTTTTATATTTTAAAGAGTTAAGATCCAAGAAAATAAAATGTCTTTTTTGGACATATATTTGTGAGATTTTTAAAATTTCTCTATCTAAAATTCTTTTTTAGAACAACAATTTCCAATCTTTACACAATGCCCCGGATTGGAGAACCTGTCTGGCTCACAATGATGTCTGGAATCTCTGAAAAGAATCAGCTTTGCCATCGCTTCATGAAAGAATTCACTTTTCTAATGGAAAATGCTTCCAAAAACCAGTATGTCAATTTTTTTTTAAACTACTACCATTCTTTTTAATGAAGTCAAAATTTTACTATTGAGCAGATATGGAGACTGTTAGATATAAGTAATAAAAGTACAAGAAAAACAAACATAATTTTTATTTATAATTTTATTTGTAATTAATATAATTCCTTTTTATTTTGTTTAGTTTGTGCTTCTGATGGTCTCTGAGACTTGCTATGGCCAAAAAAAATGCATCATCTTTCAGCCACTCTGCTGAGTAGCCTCTTCAAATTTAGCTAGCCAGTTATTTGGCCAAGACATTCATTTTATTTCTGGATCTATATCCAAGACATTTCTTACTCTTATGGCATACCTATCAGAGCTAGTATAACCTTTAAGAAATCATTCCCATGCCACAGCATGGGGTAGAACTTGAATGTATATAAGTTAGAATTCTCCATATATTACCATAAATTTTGTTCTAAAATATCTGTTACCATGTGCTAGGTGGCACAGGGGATAGAATACTTGGAATCAAGAAGACCTAAATTCAGATGTGGCCTCAAGACACTTAGTAGCTGTGGAAACCTGGGCAAGTCATTTCTATTTGCCTTAGTTCCTCAACTGTAAAATGGAGACATGCTGGAAAAAGAAATGGCAAATCACTCTGGTATCTTTGTCAAATAAAACCCCATAGCAAGTCCATGGAGATACAAAGAGTCCAACCCAGCTGAAAATTAAAACATATTACCACAAGTTCCATCCACAATATTATTCATGAAAAATCTTAGAACAAGAAAATTACTTAGGTCTTAGTGGTTAGAACCTTTCAGTTCAACAAAAGCTTAAATATTTATCATGTGCAAAGGCATAAATAAGTGCTAGGGATACAAAAGTAAAAATAGTTCCTATATTCAGACTGTGTTCTAAATAGAATATATTCTGTTTTCATATGTTCTTTCTTTTTTAGTACTTTTCACAAATCCCAGAGCCCAAATGAGTGACTAAGAAATGATATCTCCTTTGTAGGTATAAGAAAGGATTTTGCTCAAATAATCTATATCATTTTACAACTCAAAAATATATTTCCATTAATTAATTAATGACAATGTCATTTGAGTACCTGAGAAAAAGTCATGAAATTATTTTTCCTGGAATAAAATGCTAGTTATGGGGAAGAGGGATTATTATTGCAATAATTACATCTTAATTTTCGACTTCTTTTCAAGGATTGTTTTCTATTCACCCAAGGAATGAAAAGTTATCCCATTAATTTTTTTCCTGTTACCTCTCAGGACCAAATGATGTACATATTTCCTCTCTCTTTTTTTGCCTGTTTCTTTTTAAACCAAAATATCAAATTTTGTTCCTCTTGCTTCAGTTCCTTCTTAAGATTTCTGTAGTCTCATGTAACATATAGTCTTTTAAATGACTAATGATTAGATGTCTTACCTACCATTAAGTGTAATATAAATAATACCAAAATTATGGGAAAGCATTTATTAATATGCATCACAGTACATGTTCAGTTGAATAGAGGATCCTTTTTAGTAAACATGAGAATTTTCTTATCAACTATTATTTTACCATTACAGTTTTTCTAGTATCAAGTTTTTTTAGTGTTTTATCCCCATCAGAAAGCTTCTAAATAAAAATTGCAATTCTATTTTTGTTCATAAAATTTGTTTCAGCATGTCCTCCAAACCCATAGTATTTACCCATAGCAATTCACAGTTGAATTCCCCACAATGCAAGCTCTCCCAAATAGTTAAATAAAATAACACAGAAAGGTGATTGCAACTTACTATACATATAGCATTACACTTCAGTATTTTTCTTCTTAAAAGGATTGATGTGTATATCCTTCACAAGCTCAAGCTACTACTTATGTTGTCCATTTTATAACTACTTTTTTGGTAACTACTTAAAATTACTTTTTATAGTTTGAAGTGTGCATGTTCTTTTGGTTCTGTTTGGATTATCCAGCTTCAGTTCATAATTATTTGAATTATTATCCATAATTTATGTTACAGCAATATTCCCTTGCATTTATGTACCACAGTACTCAGTATCTCTTAGTTGTTGGACAGAAAATTTATTTCTTTTTTTCCCTGTTAACAAATAGTGATGCTATGAATATTTCCATAAATTTTGATCTTTTCTTGTTGTGTTAGTAACTTTATAGAAATATAAAGCCAATCTTGGATTTTGGCCCAAAAGATATGAACAGTATTTAAAATTTTCTTGCATGATTTAAAATTTTCATTCATAATAATTTTAATTATTTCAGAGTCCCATCAACAATACCTATATTCTCTCATCTATATGAATATCAAAATTTTCTAAATTTTTTGTCTTTACAATTTTGATGGGAGTGAAGTAACATTCCAGTTATTTTATTTAACATTTGTTGGATTGCTAATGATTTGAAGTATATTATTTAGATTGTATGTGAGTTTGTTTAAAAAAAAACAACCTGTAATTCTTAAGTGTGCTTCAAGAGTTAATATCTCAGGAAATCATTTTGCATAGTAAATAGTCTAGCACATGCTTCTTGTTGGGATTAAAATTAAATTAAACGGAGACACAAAATTCTAATAAAGCTCAATTTTTTGGTAAGGGGTCTCTCAGCCACCCAAAAGATGAGGATGTGGGGCCTTACTACTAGCTTTCATATAGTTTTGGGAAATGCAAGAGAATAAAGAATTGAATATATGGAAAATAATATGTTTGGTTACAAAGTTGGAAATGTCATAGATGATGTAAAATACATGATTAGATGGAATTCAGGGCTAACAATGATCTTTCTTTCCATGCTACAAGAAGTTATTTGGTGGTGTTTCCCTGCATGACAAGTTAGCTTCCATAGCATTAACAGACCAGATAATCATTGATGCAGAGATACCAGACTTCCTAGCACCACTTGCATCTTGCAAGTCTTGTTAGCAAGATAATATATCTCCCTTAATTGTACATGGGCAGTAAGATATGTAGAGATAATTTATTTCTTTGAATTAAAGTGACTTATAGGACAGCAGAACTTTTAAACTTAGGGAAACTGGACTTCAGAACAAAGACCAAAAAATGTGTCCTAGGTAATTTTACAATATGTTAATAGTGATACAGAACAATATTAATAAGAATCAATTTGATTTTCTCACTATCACTTTTCCCCTTAGCACCTTATCTTCAGCAGTGATTCCCTTCATCATACATTTTATTTTAAACTTTAAGCCAACAAAAGATTTGCCGAAAGAAATCTTTACTTTCTGAATAAGGCATATGTTTGTCTATAATAACATAGGTTCAATAGTACTGCATACTCAGTGTACTTTCAAAATCACTTGACCACAAACATTTATTTTAGGGCACTCTATAATATAAAATTGGATTAACTGGCTTATAAAAGCAGTAAAATAAAAAAAAATCATCTTTCTTATGATTTTACCTATTTGTGAAAGAAAACACATTGCTCCTCTAATTTGTCCCCCAAAAAGTAAAAAAAAAAAAACAATTAGCACCATATTTGATGTATTTGTTTGGAAGCAATATTTAGTCATTCTACCAGAGATAATAAATTGTATTTAAACACTTTTGAGTCTTAAAAAATGAAAAAATAAACCTCTAATTCTGAGATCTACTTAATGCATTATGATAGAGCATTGGACTTGGAGTCAGGAAGATCTGAGTTCAAATACAGCCTCAGATACTTACTAGTTGTCTGACCTTGGACAAGCCTCTTAATCTCTTTTTGCCTTAATTCACTGGAAAAGGAAATGGCAAATCACTCAAGTGTCTTTTTCAGAAACAAAAAACAAACAAACAAACAAAAAAAAAACCTATGGACAGTGTGTTCCATGGAGTTGGACACAACTAAATGATATAGCAACATTAAATGCTATTTTAGATCTGAAAAGGTTATTCTATCTCTGAAAGTACCGTTTATCTACTCGAGACACTTCTCTATCCCGTGTATAAAGAGCAAATTTGACATTGAAGAACCTCTTCTTCCTCTGTCCTCAGAAAAAAGTCACTCAAGCCTGTGGTACAGAGTACCTTGAACAAGGTGAAGGTAGAAGAGTTTTTTATTTTAAAGAATAGAAGGGAGTATACCATACCTATTCTTCCCTAAGTAGCAATTATTTAACTCTTTTGGCACCTAACATATCATGCATGTCATTTCCTCCCCAAGGTAGGGAAGCTGGCAGATCAGTTTAGCAGAGCAATATAGCCACACTCATTAGCAAAATTAATTAAAAGTAGCAAAATTAATCAGTAAAATGTATTAAACATCTGCTGTTTGCCAGATGCTGTCCTAGATTCTGGGTATGCAAATACAAAAAAAAAAAAAATGAAGCACAATCCTTAAAGGAATTTACATTCTGATATAGGAGACAAGTACCTATGTCAGTATGTATAGGATAGAGATGAATAAATATGGAGTAGTTAAACAAAGGAACTTGAAGGATGGGCAGTTAGAAGGACTCACAGAAAAGGCTTCATGTAAAAAATTGAGTTTATGCTGTGCTTTAAAGGAAGCGCAGCTTTCTTTGGAAAGGTGGAGATAGAGGTAAAGAGGGAGTACATTCTAGATATGTAGTTCAGCCCATTGTAAAGGTACAGAAATAGAAAATGCAATGTTGTATGTGAGGAATACAGAGAAGGTCCCTTTGGTGGATCACATAGAATGATAGAAAGAACAATATCTGTTGAAGCTGGAAAGAAAATTTGGGGCCAGGTTGTAAAGGGCTAAAAAGCTCAATAGAATAGTTCATATTTTATCTTAAAGACACTATCTATTTCAGTATTTATTGAAAATAGTTGCATCCTACAATATATTTTAAGGTAATCTCTAACAGACCTATTGTATCTGAAGGATTCTGTGGTTGCTAATTCTGTATGATCTTTATTGATAACCTTTCTTTATAACCATTATTTTACATTCCATTATCATATGGCCAGAGGTTAAAGATAGATATAATGATTTTGCCTTTCAGATTCTTACCAGCTCTCCTTACAGCTGTTCTAACCAATCATCTTGCCTGGGTCCCAACAGTCATGCCTAATGGACAACCACCTATAAAAATATTTTTAGAAAAACATTCCTCTCAGAGTGTGGACATGCTGGCAAAGACTCATCCCTATAATCCACTGTGGGCACAATTAGGTATGTCTTCATAGAATCTTGATATAATGTCATAATTATATGTACATCTTTTTGGTCATTTCTCAGTAGAAACATTTGACTTAACATTTATTCTGTTTTTACAGTGTGCAAGGCTTTGTGTAAAAACATAGTACCTGCTTTCAGAAAACAAAATCTAATAGAAAGAATATTACATACACATATGACTTGTACACCTCTTATTTCTATAAGAATGTGATGGGAATCAAGGAAGTGTTTAATTGAGAAGAGAGCTCTTATACTGAGCCTTGGAAGAAGAAAAAAAATATGCATTACAAGCATGGCAGATGGTTTACACAAATATATGGATATGGGAAATGGCATCAGGGAACAATTAATTCAGTTTGGCTTATTGTGGAATTCCAGAAGTGGACTGATGTGAATTAAGAGTAGAGATGGTCATAAATTTTAAAACCAGAAAGGAATAAATCATCTAGTTGTACTCCTTCATTTTACAGATAAAGAAACTGACCTAATCAGTATACTAATTTATCCAAGATTATATAGCTGGCAAGTAGCAGAGTCCTGATTTGACTCCAAGTCCTTTAGTTCCAGATTCACTTTTTTTCTACTGTACTGCATACTAGATTAGAGGGCAGATTATGAAGGGCAGGGCATGAAGTTTGCTTTTTATCCTATAGGAAATGGGATAAAGGTTTTTGAGCAAGATAAGACGTGTACATTGGGAAGAATATTTTTATAGATTGTTAATGGAGGGAGAAAGTAATAAGGATTTGAATTAAGGTGGTGGTACTATGAAGGAAGAGGAAAGAGATGAATGGAAGGGATGGTGAAGATATAGAATCACAAAGTGTGGTAAGTGATTTGTGGTTAGAGAAAAGAAAGAGTTAAATATGACTTTAAAGTTTTAGAAGGGTGATGGCATCAACAGAAATAGGGTTGTTAGTAAAAAAAAAAAGTAAGGTTTGTGGCAGGGAGTTTGGCACATGTTGAATTTTCTTAAATTCTTTTTAAGAATGGTTTCTTAACCATTTGAGTCCAAGTAAAGATATTTGTGTGGGATTGAAAATAAGGGGACTAGAGCTTAGGATAGACATCTCTGAAACATTAATAACAAAATAAAAGTGCTGTTCTAAGTCTGCATCTTTCTCTTCTCTCCACCCTTCTCCATCTGTCCTCTCCTTGAAGGAGAAAAGTTTTAAGTTCTCTGCTGCTACTGACCCAGTTTACAGTTGGTTCCATCGACTATTATCCTTTGTATTCCCCCATGGTGCCTCTTACATGGTAGGCATTTAAAATAAAGGGATAGAGAGATCTGTGTATGTTTATATGTGTATATAGATATATGTGTGTGTATTTTTTCTGTTTGATATAAATTCTTAAAATAACTTTCATAACTTTTCAATCCTCAACGTGCTTGTGACATGAAACTTTCATCATTTAGAATTTAACTTTAGTTTGGTAGCTGCCTCTCTTGTCCATTTGGTAACTCACTTGAAAACCTGAGCTGACTAGATGGCCACAAAAAGAGTAAGAATAGAGAAAGGGGAGAAAGTAAAACATTCACTGATAATTGTAGCTAATCATCAGTGGGGGTTGGCCTCAAAGGACTCTTAGTGCTTCCTCAAGGTGTTCTCTTCAGTGAATATAGCTGCAAAGTATCGTATAGTTTTTCATCCATTTAATTGTGTTTATGTGTCTTATTTTTAAAATCAAGCATTTTCATTAGTGAAAGAAAAAAAGGTATTTGTTTTCATCATTTTAGCAAAGTAACTTATAAATGCAAAAGCTAGAAAAATCATAAAAAATCAAAAAAATCATTAAAAATATAAAAAAAATTATATGCAATGATAACCTAAAAAAAAAAAAGCTAGAAAAATCACAAAAAAAGAAGAGAGAATTCTAATTAAGACATTCACCAATACATTTCATTTTATTCCAGTAAGGGTCCTTTTCCTTTTCAAATATGTTTTTTATAATGTTTTTCAAATGTATAATCTGTCAACTTGCAGAAACCTTATATATCAGAATTAAACGCATGGTATTATGTCTTTATGTTTTTTTATGTGTTTTCCTTTACTGTAGTCTAATATGATGTAGGGTACCTATGCCGCGCAATTGTGGAAAGGTGATCAAGAGGCCCAAATGCTCTATTTTTTACTTTAGTGGTATTATTTTCATGCTTACCTAGATTTAGCATGGAACCAAAATTTAAAAGAGCCAAACTATCCAAATTTCAGTTGCCTTCTTTCATTTCTACCTCTTTAATTAACATGTCTTCCTATTTCTGCCCCATTCAAACATGAGGAATTAGGTAAGAGCCCTTTGATTTTAGGAGAGACTACACTAGGAGGAGAGATTAATTCACACCAGTCCACTTCTGTAGCTTTCTGTTTGTTGGAGACCTGGTCTCATGATAAAGATAGGAACTAGAGATAGGAATTTCTGAGTCATTGAAAATCTTGAGAGATTTGGGGCCAACCAGGTAAAGGGAATTAGCTTCATTGTTACCTTTTTTGTTACTTCAGAGTTGGAGCAACTGTGTGGCTTATCTTCCTGGGCTCTGTCACCCTGGGTCTTCTCCATGTAATTAAGACCAGTTTCCTAAATTTTGGCTTATACACTGTACCTGCATAGAGAACCACTCATTTGCTATTTTTAAAAGCCTCTGTTAAATGGTCAGTCAAAAGTTTGACTTAAGTACTGTGCTGACACTGCTATAGGCATATTGTGAAAATAGAGGAATGTTTATTAATTGTTTGCTTCATTGCAGGAGACTTATATGGTGCAATTGGCTCTCCAGTAAGATTAGCAAGGACAGTAGTGGTTGGCAAAAGACAAGACATGGTCCAGAGGCTGCTTTATTTTCTTACCTATTTCATAAGATGCTCTGAACTTCAAGAGACTCATCTCTTAGAAAATGGAGAAGATGAAGCCATAGTCATGCCAGGAACGATTATTACCACAACCTTAGAAAAAGGGGAAGTTGAGGAATCTGAATATGTGCTTATCACAATGCACAGAAACAAAAGCAGTTTGCTCTTTAGAAATTCAGAAGAAACGGGAACTCCACATTGTGACTGTAAATACTGCAAATGTCCATTTGTTGTACAAAATGTAGAGAGTGTTTCACAACAAGAGAGAAATGTGCAAGACACTTCTCAGCAGCTGCTGGAAACTTCTTCAGATGAGTGCAGGATAATTTCTCCTTCTGGCTGCCAAGAAAATGCTGTTGACATTAAGCAGTGCAGAGATAAATTGCGAACTTGCCTTGACACCAAGTTAGAGACCGTAGTTTGCACAGGATCTGCTCCAGTAGACAAATGTGTGTTGGCAGACTCAGGACTAGAGCCAGCAATAGAAACCTGGAGAAGTGAGGAATCATTGGACTCAGGCAGCCAGTCAAGCAAAGGGATGAGATCAACAGGCATAACTGTGGAAAAGAAACCTCCAGATAAGCTCATGCCTACCACATTTTCTTGTGATGCTTCACAGACAAAGGTCACATTCCTAATTGGGGATTCCATGTCACCTGATTCAGACACAGAAATCAGAAGTCAGGCAGTTGTAGATCAGATCATAAGGCATCACATCAAATCAACAAAGGAAAAAAGGTTGACTGTTGCTGAGCATCATGAAACTAAGCTTGTGGTTGAGGACCAAATCAGGGATCCTGGAGTACATGAAGTGTTTCCCAGAGTTGCCAGTGCACTTCCAAATTGGAACCATTCAAATCTGGAAAACATGAGTTTATTTGATGAATATTTTAATGATGACTCAATTGAAACCAGGACTATTGATGATGTTCCAGTTAAAACAAGCACAGACATTTTAGAACACCAGAACAATATGTTAGATTTTTCTGAAAGACTGGGTACAAAGAATAGCAAACAACCAAGTGACTTTTGTACATTTATGGAATCTGTGCACCAGGATTCATGTAAAACCTGCTTTCCTAAGCAGGACCAAAGAGATACAAAGTCTATTCATATCCCCCATGGGGACAAAGAGAACTCAGAAAGAAAAAATGCCGTAGGAACTGAATGGGACATTCCAAGAAATGAAAGTTCAGATAGTGCTCTTGGTGACAGTGAGAGTGAAGATGCTGGTCATGATATGACCAGACAGAGTAATAACTATTTTGGAGGAGATCGAGAAGACTGGGCAGAAGAGGATGAAATACCCTTTCCTGGGTAAGTGAGGAACTTTTAATGTCAAAATCCTTTGCAGATATGCATAATGTTTTTCTTGAAAAGAATGAGGTCATGTCATCTAAAAGCTTATAGCTGCAGGTACTTATGGAGTGAGAAGTATACAGAACATATTCTCCTTGCCAGTATTGTATAGTCACTCATGGGAAGCAGCTCTTAAAATTTGACTTTTTTGTTCCCCTAAAAAAAGCTTCCTGAACGTGGCTGAGTAAAGAAATAGCGTTGTACCAGAGCTATAGGATATATACACACATGCTAATATTATGGATTAAGAATCACTGAGTAGAACAAGAATGTGGCTAGAAAATGAAGTGGATGATAATGTAACATGTAGTATTTTCATAGAGCTTTTACAGTTTGCAAAGCACTTTTCTCACAACAATCCTGTGATATAGGTGGGTTAGAATATTTTTAGGCCCCACTTTAAAGATAGAGTAATTGAGGATCATTTACATAGATGAAGAAGCATAGCTGAAACTTAATTTCAGGTGTAGATCTAGTACTTTTCCCACTGCCTCTCAACCTGCCAGGAAGGAGATTGTTGGTTCATGACTAAAAATAAGTGTGACTGAGGCCAGCAGCTACAAAGGCTGCTTCAGGTCAGAGACAAAACAAAGATTGAGAAGATAACCAAGCAGCTGTTCTGATTCTGAATTTTTAGCTTCCTGATTTTGGCCATCTGTCCATTTGAGTGTATTAGAAATGTGTGACAGCTGTCAATAAAGTGCAGGCAGTATGAAATACTGGAAAAAGCAGTGGATTTAAGACAGAAATCTGGGTTGAAGTTTTGGCTCTGCCTTTTTATCACCCATGGGACCTCTTTGAATCTTATCTATAACAAAGGGATGTAGTAACACTTTTACTATAATTGTGAAGATCAAATGGAGGTAATTAATGTGTAAGACATTCTTTTAAACTTTAAATACTATTATACATATGTAAGTTGCTATTATTATATTCAATGAAATGCATATTTGTGTTTGCCAATTATATATTAAAGCAGTCTGAACTCTGCTCCCTTGTGGCTATAGTGAATTAATACATTATACTTGGAAAATGATGATTATTTTGCTTTAATGAATACACACATACACACAGATACACAATGGAAAATGATGGTGTTGGAAAATAAGTACTAGTAAAACTTACATTTTTGTTTAATTGTAAAATGTGTGTAATATATTCCTAATTAGACATGCCTGTTTTGGACCTTTCTTTCAGGTCAAAATTAATTGAAGTGAGCTCTGTCAAGCCCAGCATTGCCAATTTTGGAAGGTCCTTGCTAGGTAGCTACTGTTCATCTTATGTACCTGATTTTGTTTTGCAAGGAATAGGAAATGATGAGAAACTTCGGCAGTGTTTAATGTCAGACCTGTCCCATGCTGTGCAGGTAATTTATTATATTCAAAATATGAATATCCAAATAAAGCAAATGTTATTTTCAGTCACATTATCCAACAGAAGCAAAAATTATGTGAAAGGTCTTACCTCACTACAGAATATTTGAAATGATGAACTTTTTTAGATTTACAGTAAAATTTGAGTAGAGAAAAACTGGCTAGCAATGTTAATGAGAGAATGAGGATGAATGGGCTAGGTCTTGCCAATTATTCACCGAAAAACTGGACTTTTGGTTACAAATTAAAGATTACTAATTGCTACTCTACTTTAAGAAAAGATAAACACTGAAAAGGGGAGTGCAAGTAGGCTTCTTAAGGTTAAATGGCTTAAAACATGATCAGACAATCCAAGAAAGGGCAGAATTCCTTTTGCCTCCAGGTCCAGAACTATTTGCAATGCACAATGATATACCTTAAAAAAAATAACTTATGCAAATCTATGCCAGGATGTTTACATGTAAGTGATGTGTTTAATTAATCCTTGAAGTAATTTAATCAGTCATATCATTCAAAAATTTGTTATGTTCTTTCTACTGGGCTAGACTTAGTAATAAAGGAAAATTCCTGAAAGCAGTGATGTCAAATGCAAATAAAAACAGATATCTGTGGGTTGCATATTGATTTAAAAAACCACAAATTGCTATTATCCATATTGTATTGTATTTTTGTTTATTTTGTTAAACATTTCTCAGTTATATCTTAGTTTGGATCCTTTTCCAGCCTTGGGCTATGAGTTTGACACTTCTGAGACTAATTCATTCTCAGTGCTATCTTAATAAAACTTTTGGAATCTCATCAGAAAAACTTACTGGATCAAAATTTTCCTCAGAAGGAAAGAATTCTCCCTTGCACCATGAATAAAAGTGTTAGTCTTTAGTACTTTGTTTTTGCAACAATAACAGTAAACAAAAGTTTGATAGAGAGCTCCCCCTTCTGGTTTCTCAGTAAATTTAACATTCAGATACTATTTTCAAAGCAGTGCAGCCTACTGTATATTCTTTTGATAAACTAAATAAGATCTTTTTTAAATTGGGTAAATACAGAGTCATGTGCTTAAGAGTTTATTCAAAAATTATTAGGAAGTACTTTGAAAGAGATTGAAGGTAACACTAGTGTGAGGAAAGAAATTTTTACTACATATAAAGATTCCTACATGGCTCAAAGTTTTGAATTAAAACTTGAGAATTTAGGTTTTTATTATATAAATTTGTTACTCCACACTTAATTTCTTTTCTTTGGTCTAAGTCATTATTAATCCAGGATCATTTTGCTTCTGCTTACCAGAAATGTCTTTTCTGGAATTTAAAATTTTTAAGTATTAACCACATATCTTTTAAATATTAAGCTTTGAGGATCATTTTAAAATAGTTAATAATATCAAAGCAAAATTCTGTTTCACAAAAAACAGATTACATGTAATTATAATATTGATGTTGTTTGTTTTGGGGTATCACTTTCTAAGAGGTTTAGTAAATTAATTTATCAAGGTTCTCAGCTTTTTCCTGGAGATATTCTGAATGGTGAAAATCTTGTATTTCATTGGGAGATCCCCAGAGACGTTTACACCAAGATTTATTCTCATTTATTTATTCTCAGTTTTTCTCTCACACATTGACATGGTTATTTTGTCCCGTTAAATTGAAATAAATAAAACTGTAGTACATTAAAACTCAGTTTTTAAAAAATGTCCAGAACGATCACATAAAATTTAACATCATTTTAAAAGTATCCAAAATCCCCAACGCTATGGGAAATATTTTTGTCTTGAATGAGTGCTGTTGCTGAAAATGTGCCAGAACCTGCTGTCAGCAGCCTTCTTGAAGAGAATAATAGAGATTATAAGGAAGATGCATTTCTTCTTGGTTTAAGCATAGAGCCCTCCTAGCAAAGAAGTTGGTTTGGAGTGTTCATCCCAAAGATTTTGGTTACCTTTGTTAGTCATCTTTTATTTTGTTTTATTTTCATGTTACCAAATATGCTTTCATGTAGTGGCTTTACATAGAACCATTATTATTTTCTATTTAACAGTGAAAATTAAATTTGTAAAATTTCCTGTGTACTTTTGATTAAAGAATGGAAAAACTTTTTATGATAGACTTGTCAGAAAATTTGGCCCATGAAACCACTAGTTCTGAAACCTTTTTTTAATATAAAGATCCTTTAATAGTAGCTGAATGAATATAGCTGATTTCTTTTTTCTATGGAGTTTCTCTTCTGTTAATTTCACTATAATCATTGTGGGGTGTCTTATCTTTTTATCAATTTTTGTTTATTTCTAGCATCCAGTGTTAGATGAACCCATAGCAGAAGCTGTTTGCATTATTGCAGACATGGATAAGTGGACTGTACAAGTAGCCAGTAGCCAGAGACGAATAACAGATAATAAGCTGGGAAAGGAAGTTTTAGTTTCTAGTCTTGTCTCCAATTTGCTTCATTCCACTCTACAGCTTTACAAGCATAACTTGTCTCCAAATTTTGTAAGTACACTTAGCATTAATAATGACATTTTTGAGTTTTCCAGATATAAGAGTTTGGACATTTTTTTTCATGCTTTATTTACTCTTTCTCTTTAAACATAACTGTAGTGTATCATGCACTTGGAAGATCGGCTGCAGGAACTCTACTTCAAAAGCAAAATGCTATCTGAGTATCTGAAGGGACAGATGCGAGTCCATGTCAAAGAACTGGGCCTGGTGCTAGGGTATGTTCACACAGTTCAACACTGACTTATGTAGGTTTGCTTTCTGCCTTCATTTCTTCCTAGGAAGTTTCTAGGAAGAATTTTTTATTTGTGGGTAAAATAAACACTTTAATTAGGGGAGAAGAAGGGTAGTATAGTAATTGGAGAGTAGTCAGGACCTATTATTTCTTGAATTCTTACTTGCCTTGCGAATGCTGATCTGAAAATGAACTACAACTTGGAGGTACTGAATAGTGAAATGAGTTAATTACTCAGGCAGTATGTGTCAGAAGCTTTGACTCTGAAACTTTCTCTCTATATACTCTACTGATTTTCTTTTTTTTTTTCTGTATTCTCATAAAGCTTTATACTCTACTGATTTTCAAGAGAAGTGCTTAGGTAGGGATAGAAACTGGACCTGGTCTTTCATTGATACAGGGAATGCCAGATGAGGAAATTGCTAACTTCTATGTAGAGTAGCACCCTACATGTAAGATTGAATGCTTAACAGTGTCAAACAGCCATTACTTGTTAGAGGTAGGACATGAATTAAGGCTTTTCTTGCTTCTAAGACCAACTCTCCATCTACTCTGCTGTACTACTTTTCCATGTGTTCAGTTCAGTATATAGTTGAATTGAGCTGAATCCTTATTTGATTAATCAGACTCTCTGTACCTTGTTGCTCAGGTCCCTGCCACTTCCTTTTTTTCATGGAGTTGTTTTTCACCATACTTGAATATTGCTTTGGGATCAGTAAGCCTTATTGCCTAAAGAGTAAAGTCGTATCCCTAATGGCCTCAACTGCCCTGAAAGTTGTTGGGCCTCTTCTAGTTTGAAGCATTCTAGTTTGAAAGCATGGTTAGAAATTACTAAATAAAATCTTAGCTTCAAAAATAACATTTACTTTCTAAGGTTTCATAAGAGGCTATTCTTTGCCACAGACATACTTCTGTCCATTCCTTATACTTAATATGTGTTAGGTAATAAGGCTTCTAGAAAATTCTCACTTGCAGAACTCAAAACAAAAATGGTCTCCTGGGTCTTGCATCTAGTTTCTTAGACTTCAGAATGAATAAACTAGAAGTTAATAATCAAGTATCACTAAATTGTTTTATCCTTCTAATTCTGTAGTCCCTCTGATTTCTTTTCCCTTCTTGTTAACATATTTTCATAGTTTGAGATCCTGATATCTCTTGCAATGTGCTTTTTCTTACCCTAATACATCAGGTCTCAGTTCAGCAATATTACAGTTTGTTTAGATAATTACTGAGTCAATATGTTGAATGCAATTTTTTCATCACGTGCATAGATCTCCTGTATATAGTAGAACGAAGTAATTTTCCCCTGAGGCAATTGGGGTTAAGTGACTTGCCCAGGGTCACACAGCCAGGAAGTGTTAAGTGTCTTGAGATCAAATTTGAATTCAGGTCCTCCTGATGTCAGGGCTGGTGCCTTATCCACTGCGCCACCTAGCTGCCATACATACATGTATATATGTATAAAGTACTCCTATACACAGAGTAACACAAAATAATAGGGCATTATTCTTGATTTTAAGGGGAAACTATTATATCTTTTCTTTGTTTTAGGATTGAATCCAGTGATCTCCCTCTTCTGGCAGCTGTAGCAAGCACTCATTCTCCATATGTTGCCCAGATACTCCTTTGAAATGTCTACAAGCTAAGACATTAACTTGAGTAAAGTTAAGCAGAAGCAAAGAAGGCAGGCACAAAAGTTATATACTTGTACCAACTTCTTCCTGAGACATCAGAAATGATTGATCCACTGATGGAGCTGACTGGAACTTCTGCAAGCATCTTATGACTTTTTTGACTTAGTTATTTGTTTTAAAAATTGAATGTGAAACAGGATTAAATAATAGGAAAAGGAGGAGTCTGGAACAGACTAATGGAGTTTTCTATAAAAGTGATCACAATATACTGATTAAAAAGTACAGATACTAAGATGATAACTGCAATGTGTCTACAACTTAAACAGATTGAAATAAGAGGTTGAAGCAGCTGCCTTGTGACTCATTGCTATTATTCCCTAGCACAGATGTCAGAGTTCATTTTAAAATCTAAATTCTTGTTGTACACCCATTTGAAGCATCTTGTGAATTTTGATTAAGGAGAATAGTTGTTTCTCAAAATATTTGTTTATGATGTAGAACTCAGAAAAACATGTGAGTCTGTGTATATCATATGCACAAATGTACATATAAATATCTCTTGGTTTCCTAAAAAGAGCTGGGGAAAGAAGAGAAAATTGGTAAATGCAACCTTTATTTCTTATGTTTTAACTAATTTTAATTGTTGGTAAAGTTGGCATCTTGTTTTACAATGATACTTTTGTTTTACACTTTAAAAAAAAGGTGGTGCCAATATTTTTCTTTTAAGACTTAAGAGTATGAGTTCCCAAATAGCAAGAATATATAACTTAATACCTTTTTATTTTGTTGGCAAATACAGACTCTTTCTGCTTCTCTAAATCCACAAATAGTGAGAAAATGCTAGGAAGAAAGATCAAATGCACCAAACATTGGCAAGAGTACAAAAAATTTATAATCTTTTAAAATGCTCAGGTGAAACATATTTTCTCTTTAATATTTTAATTTCTATTCTGCTATAATGGTACTCATCCATAGCTCTTCAAGTCATTCTGGGTTTCCCAAGATTTCAATTATTCAATTGTCATGTCTCTGTATATATTGTAGATGTGTTAAGTATAAGAAAAGCTAATATGGAACCAAATTCTTGTACGTAATGTAAATAGAGTAGATGGGTGGATAAAATTTCCAACATGCTCTACTACCTCAGTTTAATTGAATACTACATTGTAGTCTTTGCTTATCTAACCTAAGCATTGTCAGAATTGTGGATGAAGCTGGTTTTTGTTTTTCTCTACAACATTCACTGTAGTTAAGTGCTTATTTAAACAAATGAGTCATCCTGGCTCACCACATTACTAAATATATCAGTTGTCTAATGAATTCATTCATGTTTTTCATATCCATCTGCTCTCTAATTTGCAAAATATGGTATTGTGGTTGGCAAAGTGCTTTTACCTTAAGTTTATTTAGCACATTTTGCTTTGGATCTTTTATGTATGATAGAGATATTCAGTTTAACTAAGAAAATAATCTGTTTTGATGACATTAGAGTGCATAACTGATTGCTGGACTAGGTGCTTACCTAGATACTATGACTGGAAACCTTCTCGTTATGAACTTGAGAACCCTTGGCTATCATAGATGCTAAAATAACATTGTAGCAGAGATTCTTTTCCTTTTGGCTCCTTTTTCTTTTTTTTTTCTTTTTTTCTTTTTTTTTAATTAAAGCTTTTTATTTGTATAACATATGTGTGGGTAGTTCCCCAGCATTGATCTTTACAAAACTTTCCATTACACCTTTTACCCCCAGTTCCCTCTCCTCCCCTAGATGGCAGGAAGTCCACTACATGTTAATAATGTTGAAATACTTGACAAGTTGTGCAAGAAAAATCCTATCTACAAGAAAAAAAAAAAAGAAAATCAGAGAAAGGGAACACAAAGCAAGCAAACCTCAATAGAGAGCATGAAAATGTTCTGTTGTGGTCCATATTTCATATCCCTCTCTCTGGGTGTATATGGATTTCTTCAGTGAACAATTGGAACTGGTTTGAGACAATTCTTCGTTGCAGTGGCTCCTTTTTCTTATGACATCTATTAACAAAATTTTTTTCCCCACTGCATGTTGGAAAATTTTGACTGGACTCAAAAACTATTTTGCTTGAATTCGGAATATGGAAAAGAAGTGCAATTGTGGATTTGGTACATATTTTCCCTCTTTTGATGACAGTTTTTATTGTAGCATTAAAAGACACACCAGATAGATAAGTTTTGTTTCTGAATTCTTAAGAAAAATGAACCGATCCATATGCATTGAATCTCAGGAATTTGAGTGCCTGGGAAATTTGATGCTGAAGTAAGAAATGGTTGGCCTACATTCTTCTTACTACTCCTTGGAAAGGGAAGTTTTGGTGAAGATAAAGGCTTTCAATTCTGCAAAGAATTTCTTTTTTCCCTTAAATATCTAAATATAGTAACTGAACTCTCTAAAAATACTACTACCTAGTCCTAAGTCTTTCCTTACCAAAGACTGAAGAGCTAAGTTTTTTTGCTCATTTGAGAATGTCAGATATTTCCTTTTTTTGCTTGCAATGTGACCACTTAGATGAATATGAGAAATATTTTTAAGCCTGTCAATAATTTTATGGTACATATGAAACATGGTACTTACAGAAACCTGTTTGTTGTAACAACAAATGAAAAAGGGATCTTTAACATATAGTATTATTGACTTAATTTTTTTTCTTTTTGTACATAATCTTTTTTGATTTTTAAATATCTCTTCCTTTATGAAGATGTTTTAATTTTAGGGATGAAAATATTAAGTGCACTAAATATTACTCAAACAGATTTATTTTTGTTCCAATCAACAAACACTGGGATACTCAATACAAAAAGTGAATAAAACCCGGATTTTACACATTGCATACTTTTCTCTGTTCTGGTAAGTGTTTTATGACAATTTTCTGCTTTATCTAAATTATTTAGATAGTAGTTTGTGTAAAATACTGGGTTAAATGTACATACTGATTGTTTCTTGTTTTGTATATAATTCTCAACTCTGCACTTGTATTATAATAACCATTCCCAATTTCAGGGGAAATTTGTGCAATAAATACATATGTCAATTCATTCATGATACTGTCTCTTTCATTTGTATCTCATTATCTCTTGGTGTTTTTATACTATTTTGATTACCATAATTTAGAAAGGATATTTGAAGCTGAGTCTTAAAACAAAAGAAAACTTTTATAATGAAAATCATGATAAAGAAAACACCCCGTCTAGCCATATCTCAATATATTTTTTTTATTTTATTTTATTTGCATAACATATGTGTGGGTAATTCTTCAACAATAACCCTTATATAGCTTTCCGTTACAAATTTTTTCCCCTCAACTTCCCCACCCCTTCCCTAGATGGCAGGATATCCACTACATGTTAATTATGTTAAAATATTGGCAAATCTTGTGCAGTAAGATAACTGTATAGATATGTATACATGTATTGTACTTGTCATATAATTTATCCTATCTAGCATCTATTACATTACCTGTCATCTAGGGGTGGGGGGCAGGGGGAGGGAAAGGAAAAGCTTGGGAAAAAAAAGTTTTTTTGCAAAGGTCAATGTTGAAAGGTCACTCATATGTTTTGCAAATAAAAAGCTTTATTAAAAAAAATAAAAAAAAATATTGGCACATCGAATATATGTATACATATTTCCAAACTTATCATTGTTGTGCAAGAAAAATCTTATCTACACAAACGATATATCAGATAAAGGAAACACAATGTAAGCAAACATCAATCAAGGAGTATGAGAATGTTATGTTGTGGTCCACATTTCGCATCCCTCTCTCTGGGTGTATATGGCTTTCTTCAGTGAACAATTGGAGGTGGTTTGAAACATATCATTGTTGAAGAGAGCCATGTCCATCAGAATTAATTGTCATATACTACGGTTGTTGCCATGTATAATGATCTCCTGGTTCTGCTCATTTCACTCAGCATCAGTTCATGTAAGTCTCTCCAGGCCTCTCTGAAATCATCTTGCTGGTCATTTCTTACAGAACAATAATATTCCATAATATTCATATACCATAATTTATTCAGCCATTCTCCAATTGAAGGGCATCTATTCAATTTCCAGTTTCTAGCCACTACAAAAAGGGCTGCCACAAACATTCTTGCACATGTGGGGCCTTTTCCTTTCTTTATGATTTCTTTGGGATATAAGCCCAATAGAAATGCTGCTGGGTCAAAGGGTATGCACAGTTTGATAACTTTTTGAGCATAGCTCCAAATTGTTCTCCAGAATGGCTGTATCCGTTCACAGCTCCACAAACAATGCATCAGTGTCCCAGCCCTCCCACAACCCCTCCAACATTCATCATTAACTTTTCCTGTCATTTTAGCCAATCTGACAGGTGTGAAGTGGTACCTCAGGGTTGTCTTGATTTGCATTTCTCTGATCAACAGTGATTTGAAGCACCTTTTCATGTGACTATAAATAGTTTTAATTTCATCCTCTGAAAATTGTCTGTTTATATCCTTTGACCATTTATTGATTGGAGAATGGCTTGAATTTTTATAAATATGAGACAATTCTCTATATATTTTTGAGATGAGACCTTTATCAGAACCCTTGAATGTAAAGATGATTTCCCAATTTATTACTTCCCTCCTAATCTTGTCTGCATTGATTTTGTTTACACAAAAACTTTTTAACTTAATATAGTCAAAGTTATCTATCTGTTTTCAATTAAGAGTTCCAGTTCTTCTTTGGACATAAATTTATTCCATCTCCAAAGGTCTGAGAGGTGAACTATATTACATTCCTCTAATTTACTTATAGTATCACTCTTTATATCCAGATCATGAACCCATTTAGATCTTATCTTGGTATGTGGTGTTAGATGTGGGTCAAGCCCTAATTTCTTCCACACTAGTTTCCAGTTTTCCCAGCAGTTTTTGTCAAATAGTGAATACTTATCCCAAAAGCTGGGGTCTTTGGGTTTATCAAAAACCAAATTGCTATAGTTATTGCCTAGTTTGTTTGTGATTCTATCCTATTCCACTGATCGACTACTCTATTTTTTAGCCAGTACCAAATGGTTTTGATGACCGCTGCTTTATAATATAGTTTTAGATCTGGTACAGCAAGTCCACCATCGTCAGCCTTTTTTTTCATTAATCCCCTTGAAATTCTTGACCTTTTGTTTTTCCAAATGAACTTTGCTATTATTTTTTCTAGATCTGTAAGATAATTTCTTGGGAGTTTGATTGGTATGGCAGTAAATAAGTAAGTTAGTTTGGGTCGTATTGTCATTTTTATTTTATTCGCTTGTCCTACCCATGAGCATTTTAAGTTTTTCCAATTGACTAGGTCTGATTTGATTTGTGTGGAAAGTGTTTTGTAATTTAGTTCATATAGTTCCTGACTATCCCTTGGCAGATAAATTCCCAAATATTTTATACTATCAACAGTTATTTTGAATGGAATTTCTTTTTGTAACACTTGCTGCTGAACTTTATTGGTAATATATAAAAATGCTGATGATTTATGTGGATTTATTTTGTATCCTGCCACTTTGCTAAAGTTGTGAATTGTTTCTAGTAGTTTTTTAGTTGAGTCTCTAGGTTTCTCTAAGTATACCATCATGTCATCTGCAAAGAGTGATAATTTGTTTTCTTCACTACCTACTCTGATTCCTTTTATCTCTTTTTCTTCTCTTATTGCTAAAGCTAACATTTCTAATACAATATTAAATAGTAATGGTGACAGTGGGCAGCCTTGTTTCACTCCTGATCTTATTGGGAATGGTTCTAGTTTGACTCCATTACATATGATGCTTGCTGAAGGTTTTAAGTAGATACTACTAATCATTTTAAGGAAAAGCCCATTTATTCCTATACTCTCCAGTGTTTTTAATAGGAATGGGTGTTGGATTTTATCAAAGGCTTTTCCTGCATCTAGTGAGATAATCATATGCTTTTTATTAATTTGGTTATTAATATAATTGATTATGCTAATAGTTTTCCTAATATTGAACCAGCCCTGCATTCCTGGTATAAATCCTACTTGGTCATGATGTATTATCCTGGGGATGACTTTCTGTAATCTTGTTGCTAAAATCTTATTTAAAATTTTTGCATCAATATTCATTAGGGAAATGGGTCTATAGTTTTCTTTCTCAGTTTTCTCCCTACCTGGTTTAGCTATCAGCACCATATCTGTGTCATAGAAGGAATTTGGTAGTACACCTTCTTTCCCTATTTTTTCGAATAGTTTATATAGTATTGGGATTAATTGTTCTTTGAATGTTTGGTAAAATTCACATGTAAATCCATCTGGTCCTGGAGATTTTTTCTTAGGGAGTTGATTAATAGCTTGTTCTATTTCTTTTTCCGAAATAGGGCTATTTAAATAATTTATTTCCTCTTCTGTTAATCTGGGCAATCTATATTTTTGTAGATATTCCTCCATTTCATTTACATTATCAAATTTATTGGCATAAAGTTGGGCAAAGAAACTCCTAATTATTACTCTAATTTCCTCTTCATTGGAGGAAAGTTCTCCCTTATCATTTTTGAGACTAATAATTTGATTTTCCTCTTTCCTTTTTCTAATCAAATTAACTAAAGGCTTATCTATTTTGTTGGTTTTTTCATAAAACCAACTCTTACTTTTATTTATTAATTCAATAGTTTTCTTATTTTCAATTTTATTGATCTCCCCTTTAATTTTCAGAATTTCCAATTTGGTATTTAATTGAGGGTTTTTG
>JAJPUD010007982.1:0-79655 GCA_023553655.1 Myrmecobius fasciatus
GCTTTTTGCTGAGGCAATTGGGGTTAAGTGACTTGCCCAGGGTCACATAGCTAGGGAATGTTAAGTGTCTGAGACCAGATTTGAACCCAGGTCCTCCTGACTTCAGGGCTGGCGCTCTATCCACTGAGCCACCTAGCTGCCCCAAGATGGTCAGTCTTAATGAATAACACAAATTATGTGGGAGGATTGGGACAAAATGAAAGAAGACTAAAATATTAGGAGAAGATTAGGATTTGAACACCAAATAGGAAATTTTATATTTGATCTTAGAGGTGCTAGGAGTCACTGGTGTTTATTAAATAAAGGGGCAACATGGTCAGAACTATGTTTATGATGATTTGACAATTGAGTGGAGGATGAACTGGAGTATGGAGAGACTTGCAGCAGAGATCCGAATAAGCAGGCTATTGCAATAGACAAGGTATAAAGCAATGAAGCCTGACCAGGGTAATGGCAGTATCAGAGAAGCAAAGGGAGCATTTACCAAAAAAAAAAAAGCACCAAAAATAAGCCCAATAAGACTTGGAGAAAGATTGGATATGGGGGAATTGAGGTAGCTCAGTTAATAGAGCAGTGGGCTTGGAATTGGTGCTATCAGAGAATCTGATCAACTCACAGAATATGAAAGTTGTAATTAACTTAAAAGGAATCCCTACTATAGCATATACAACAAGTTATCTGTGTTCTTTTTGAAACCTCCATGGAAACAAAACTAACCCCATATCTGAGAAGCCTATTTCATTTTGAGGCAGCTCTAATTGTTAAGTTCTTTCTGACATCAAGCTTGAATTTGTTTCTTTGCAAATTTTACATTGTTCCATTAAACAAAATGAATCTAATTTCTCTTTTATTTTGTAGCTCTTCAAGCACAGGCATACTTAATTTTATTTCACTTCACTCTTGTGCTTTGCAAATAGTTTTTTTGGTTTGTTTTTGTTTTGTTTTGTTTTACAAAATTAAGATTTGTGGGATCTCTGAATCGAGCAAGTCATCATTTTTCCAATGTTATATGCTCATATCATGTCCCTATGTCACATATTTGTAATTATCTCAATATTTCAATTTTCCACTATTGTCATAACTGTCAAGGTGATGTGTGATCAGTGATCTTTGATATTCCTATTTTATTGTTTGGGAGTGTCATGAACCACATTCATATAAGATGGCAAATTTAGTTAATAAATGTTTTGTGTGCTCTGACTTTCCATCCATCAATTATTCCCATCTCTCTCCTTTTTCTCTTGCCTACTTATTCCATGTGATACAATAATATTGAAGTTAGACCACTTATCAACCTTTCAATAGGCTCTAAGTGTTCACGTGAAAGAAAGGGTCAAACAATGAGATGAATTTTATTGTGGTCTTATATTAATAAATTTCCATACCCACCCCAAGCTTGAGCAACTACCACCCTGATCAATCAGCAGTCATCAGCACTGAGGCAAGCGAGCAAAAAATTTACAACTTGCTGAAGGCTCATATGATGTTTGCCAATTTTTTTTAGCAATACTTTTAATTGCTATATACATGTTTAGAAATAATTCTATCACTCACATAATTGACCATAGTATAGTGTAAACATAACTTTTATATGCAGTGGGAAATCAAAATACTTGTGACTTGCTTTATTGCAATATTCATTTTATTTCAGTGGTGTGCAACTAAACTCATAATATGTTCTCAATGCCATACTTGTTCTTTATAATCACTACATCCTTTTCTAAATGTTCTTCAACCAGCTCTTTAATTATGCATTCTAGAATTTCCTCAGGGATCAAAATCAAGCTGTCTGGATAATAGTTTTCAGAACCATTTATTTTTTTTTTCTTTTTTGAAAACTGGGAAAATATTTGCTCTTTTCCATTCTTTTGGCAGTTCTCCTGTTTTCCATGATCTTTCAAATATTACTGACTGTGGTTGAACAAACACATCAGACAATTCTTTCATCAGCTGAGGATGTAGTTCAAGTGACTTGAATTTTTTTAGGCAATTAAGATCTCTTATTATCGCTTTTCTTATCTTGGCAATCAACTCCCTATTATTATTATCATTAATTATTATTTTGTCTTTCCCAGTACAAAGATCATTATCCTTAGCATAGAAAATAAAAGTAAAGTGAGAATTAAGCAGCTCTATTTTCTGTCCATTGTCATTTATCTCTGTCTGCTCTACCTCAAGCAAAGTCATTATCCCTGATTTGATCTTCCTTTTGCTCCAGATATAAACATTTTTTTTAAAGGATCACTTCTATTTTTGTAAGAGTTGCTCTTATTCATCTCATTTTTGCATTCTTTATAGTAGTTTCATAGGATAATACTAAACTCAGTAGGCATCTTCTATAATTTATTCTTGCTTCTATCTTCCATTTACATTTCTTTTTCATTTATTTGATTGGTGAATTTCTTTTGTATCTATCATATGACTATCTTCTGATAAATCCCATTTTTTCTACTCATTGGAATTACTCTTCTTTAATCATCAAATTTTCATCTTTAAACATTTATGATGAGAACATAAGAAACAAATTGTCACTTACCTGGGAATAAACTATGCTATTACTACTGTCATGTGTAATATTCATGTATCTGTATAAATGTATGTCCTCCCTTAATAGGAATATGGTGAAAGGATCCCTGAGATCATAAATCAGGAAAGAAAGTCTATGTAAAAACCCATGAGAAAATGTGCATTATCATATCCTTATCCTTTTCCATATGCCAGCATGAATACCCCTGATTTAGATAGACTGCCTACATGCTATCTAGCCATGGAATCCATGCAATACAGGACATCTAGGGTCAGTATCAAGATTCATTTTAATTCAATTCACCAAGTATTTACTGAGTGCCTATTATGTACTAAGCATTATGCTAGCTTCTGGGAAATATAAAAAACAAAATAAAAATATACCTATTCTCTACGAATTTATATTCTACTAGAGGCACTACATCTTGGAAGAGTCTTTTTCATAACTCCCATCAGCTTTTACCCCACATGCCAGAATTGCCAGCAATGACACTGATAAGTGATGTTTACTTGCTGATATAGTACATTACTCCAGAAGATTCTAGTTCTTCCCCTTAACTCACTTCTCTCCTAGACTTTCCCTTTCCAAAAGACAAAAAAAAAATTAAAGATTTCTCCACTCTGCTCATTATTGCCTCGAATTGCAAAAGTCAGAGAACAAGGACATGGAGGAAAAAACATCAACCAAGATAATAGTCTCCTTTTCAGTAGTTAGCTAACACTGACCTTCATAAATACTCATGGGATTACTTCATATTACATTCATACATACATATTGCATTCAAAACACAGGACTTAACATATTGTGTGGTTGGGTAGAGAGAATACATCTTAATCCAAAGACCTAATTCTGACCTTTAAGGAGCACATCGATCCTTTCCTGTACTTCTTGGAAGATACCATGACCTACAAAATCCACTTCTTCCATATATTATACTCATGTTTGCATTATGTGAACTTTTTTTTTTCTTCTTAGTGCATTCAGTTTCTCTTATCATGCATCATATAGCAGAGTTACATACAAAAAGTTTAAAAAGCTCTAGGCATAATGAACAAAGGAAATGATTTTTCCACTGTCTGAATTGCTTGGGGCATTGTAGAATTTTAGACATGAAGGGACCTTAGAGATCATTTAGCCTAACCATCTCAAGTCACCAGTAAGCAAAGGGAGGTCTAAAGAAGTAAAAATCTTGCTCAAGGTCACTAGTGAGTAACAAAACTGACACTACAACCAAGGTCTCCAGATTCTCAGCTCAGGGACCATTCCATTCTATTTGCATTAAAATTTATAATATATGAAAAGTCTCCTTGTCACTTATAATGAATGTATACTTAAGAGACCTTTTTCTTTGTTCCCATCACAAAAGATATTCAGTTTGCTTCTGTGTCTTCTGGCACAGTTGGTTTCATAAACAGAAGACTTAGCTCTAAAACACCAGCTTTACAACCAATCTTCTTGAACAGAAACTATTGCTTTAAGTGTGCGCTTGGGGAAGCAGGAGCATTTGTCCCTTTCCCCTCCAACATAGTTGAAATAGTTATAGAAAAGAAAGAGTAGATACTTTTTTATATTCTTTCTCATTTTTTTCTTTTTGATTTAATTTTTCTTGTGCAGCAAGATAATTGTGTAAATGTATATGCATATGTTGGATTTAACATATTTTTTACCATGTTTAATATATATTGGATTACTTGCTGTCTAAGGGAAGGCAGCAAAAAATTGAAACACAAGGTTTTACAAGTCTTAATGTTGAAAAATTATCCATGCATATCTTTTGAAAATCGAAAAGTTTTAATAAAAATATTAAAGTAAAATATAAAAAAGAAAGAGTAGTTGAATAAAAATGAGGTGTTCGTGTTTTAATAAGGTGTTAGTGTCTAGTAAACTTTATAAAGTATAAACATTTTTCTTTGATTGAATCAGAAGGACCAATATTATTGACCTGGCTGAAATTGGCTATACCTATATACTTTAAATAGCTAAGCCCTGGAGAGAGGAAAGATAATTTAACAGTTAAGGGCCAGGAGCTGCCTTTAGACAAGAGCCCCTCAGTGGAGAAGGGATAAATATTTTCCACTTTTCTCCAAAGTCCCTGCTATCTATATCTAACAACACAGCCACTTGCCCAGAATACAGCCCAGCTTTTATTTGGAGTCAGTTTAAGAGGTACTGAGGTATAGTTTAGGGAACAGGGATATGTACTCCAGACACACAGTTAAGGAGAGAAAGAATTCTCTCTCATTAGAAATAGAGAACTGCTTCAAGAAGCAGTATTTATAATAAATAAAAAAAGAGTTGACTAAATATATTGGGGGTGGAGCCAAGATGGCAGAGTGAAAACATGACTCTCTGCGTCCTCCTCCGATTTTCTCTCAAACCATCAATAAAATAAGCCTCTGGACTGATCTTCAAGTCAACGAATTCAGAAATATTTGGACACTGCTCTCTGAAGAACTTCATATCAAGTTTGTCTAACTCAGACAGAGGGATAAACAAGGGGACTGGGTATAGGCTGGAAGTGAGGGTGGGACTCAGCTCAGCTCATTGTGGCAGAAACTCCAAACTCCAAATTCCAAACACCTGGAGTTTATCTGAGTCACTCAGGACACTCTGCCCTGATTGGGGGCAGGTGTTCTGGCAGACTTGCCTTGTTTAAGGAGTAATTCCAACTTAGTCCTAGCCCCCACCGGCCCAGCACCTTAAGTTAATTCGCTGAAGTGCCCTAGGGCAAAGAGCTTTAGCCGAGGTTTTTCCAAACCTTAAAGACATATCCATGCTGTCTAAAAAAAATGAAGAAGCAAAAGAGAGCTCTCACCATAGACAGCTTTTATCAAGACAGAGAAAGGCTGACCCCAGATCCTGAGGTTTCTTTAGACCAAACTCCAGAGGGAATCAGCAAGGACCATCACTGGTCCCCTTTTCAAAAGGCCTTTCTGGAAGATTGCATAAAGAACCTCATAAGAGAGCTGGAGGATAAATGGGAAAATAAATTGAAATCAGTGCAAGAAGGATACAATATCTTGCAAGAAGGATATTATGCCCTGCAAAAGAGATATGAAAAAGACACCAATTTATTGAAAAATAAAATTAGTGAAGTGGAAAAAGAGTGCAATGAACAAAAAAAATTCAATTGGCCAGTTACAAAAGGAGCTTAAAAAGGTAACTGAAGAAAACAAGACTTTAAAAATAAGAATTGAACAAATGCAAGTGAATGACTCAATAAGACTTCAAGAATCAGGCAAACAAAAAGAAAAAAAAATGAAAAATTAGGAGAAAATATCAAATATCTCCTAGGAAAAACAACTGACTGGGAAAATAGATCTAGGAGAGACAATCTAAGGATTATTGGACTTCCTGAAAGCCATGATGAAAAAAAAGAATCTAAACACTATCTTCCAGGAAATCCTGAAAGAAAACTGCCCTGAGATTGTAGAATCAGAAGGCAAAATCACCATTGAAAGAATTCACCGATCACCTCCTGAAAGAGACCCCAAAATTAAAACCCCAAGGAATATCATGGCTAAATGTCAGGACTATCGCACCAAGGAAAAGATTCTGCTAGCTGCTAGAAAGAAACATTTCAAATACCGAGGATCAATAATTAGAATCACACAGGATCTGTCAGCCTCCACATTGAAGGATCGAAGGGCCTGGAACCAGATATTCCGAAAGACAAAGGAATATGGATTACAACCAAGAATAACCTATCCAGCTAGAATGAGCATTATCCTCCAGGGAAGAACATGGTCATTCAATGATATAGGTGAATTTCACCTATTTCTAATGAAAAGACCAGATCTGAACAAAAAATTTGACCTCCAAACACAGAACTCAAGAGAAGCATAAAAAGGTAAAAAGGAAAGGACTCTTGAGAACGTTATTTCTACTATGGGGATACTTAAAGTTTGGGGGTATAATTAACTAGATATTACTTTGATAATATGAAAAAGAAAACTAGAGGGGGAAAGGTTGTCATACTGGGGAAAAGAGGGAAAAAGTGGTAAAATAAGATCTAAAAAAAAACAGGAGGTAAAAACAAGGTAAAATCTCTTGAAGAGGCAAAGAAAACCTAGTATAATTGAGAGAAAGAGGGAAGGGAGATAAGCATTGTGTAAATTTTACTCTCATCAGGTTGGGCTCTAAAAGTGTATATCAGACACTTGATTTCACATAGAAACTTGTCTGTTGTTAGAGGGAAGTGGGAGGGAAAGGAAGAAAAAGAAAGGGATAAATTATTAGAAGGGAAAATAGAAGAATCAGGGGAAAGGAGTTAAAAAAGGGGGAGGGGATCTAAAGGGTAGTGGATTGTTTGGGAGAAGGGGTCATCAAAAGCAAAGTACTGAGGAGGGGGGAAGGGAGAAAGGGGAAAGGAAAGGGGAAAACATAACTTGGGTAAATAAGATGGCAGGAAATAAAGAATTAGTTATTCTAACTGTGAATGTGAATGGGATGAACTCTCCCATAAAGCAGGAATGGATATCAGACTGGATTAAAAACCAGAATCCCACAATATGTTGTCTACAAGAAACACATCTAAAACATAGTGACACATATAGGATGAAGGTAAAAGGCTGGAGCAGAACCTATTATGCTTCAGGTGAACACAAAAAAGCAGGGGTAGCAATTCTTATCTCAGATCAAGTAAAAGCCAAGATAGATCTAATCAAAAGAGATAAGGAAGGAAACTATATTTTATTAAAGGGTACCATAGGTAATGTAGCAATATCAATACTAAATATATATGCACCAAGTGCAATAGCATCCAAATTCCTAGGGGAGAAATTAAGAGAGATGCAAGAAGAAATAGACAACCAAACTATACTAGTAGGGGATCTCAACCTTGCTCTCTCAGAACAAGATAAATCAAACCACAAAATAAACAAGAAAGAAACTAGGGAGATAAACCAATTGTTAGAAAAGCTAGGTATGATAGATCTATGGAGAAAGTTTAATGGAGACAGTAGGGAGTTTACTTTTTTCTCAGCAGTCCATGGAACCTATACAAAAATTGACCATGTGTTAGGGCATAAAAACCTCAAAATCAAATGAAGAAATGCAGAAATAGTAAATGCATCTTTTTCAGATCATGATGCAATAAAAATCACATGCAATATAAGGCCAGGAGAAAATAAACCAAAAGTTAATTGGAAATTAAATAATCTAATCCTGAAGAATGAATGGGTGAAAGAGCAAATCATAGACACAATCAATAATTTCATCCAGGAGAATGACAATAATGAGACCACATGTCAAAATTTGTGGGATATGGCCAAAGCAGTTATAAGGGGCAATTTTATATCTCTAGATGCTTACTTGCATAAAATAGATAAAGAAAAGATCAATGAATTGGGCTTATTATTAAAAAAAAACTAGAAAAAGAACAAATTAAAAACCCTCGATTAAATACCAAATTGGAAATTCTAAAAATAAAAGGAGAAATTAATAAAATTGAAAATAAGAAAACTACTGAATTAATAAATAAAACTAAGAGTTGGTTCTAGGAAAAAACCAACAAAATAGATAAGCCTTTAGTTAATTTGATAAGAAAAAGGAAAGAGAAAAATCAAATTGTTAGTCTCAAGAATGATAAGGGAGAACTTTCCTCCAGTGAAGAGGAAATTAGAGCAATAATTAGGAGTTACTTTGCCCAACTTTATGCCAGTAAGTTTGATAATGTAAATGAAATGGAGGAATATCTACAAAAATATAGATTGCCCAGGTTTACAGAAGAGGATATAAATTATTTAAATAGCCCCATATTAGAAAAAGAAATAGAACAAGCTATTAACCAACTCCCTAAGAAAAAATCTCCAGGGCCAGATGGATTTACATGTGAATTCTACCAAACATTCAAAGAACAATGAATTCCAATACTACACAAATTATTTGAGAAAATAGGGACAGAAGGTATATTGCCAAATTCCTTCTATGAGACAGGTATGGTGCTGATAGCTAAACCAGGTAGGGTGAAAACAGAGAAAAAAAACTATAGACCAATTTCCCTAATGAATATTGATGCAAAAATTTTAAATAAGATATTAGCAATGAGATTACAGAAAGTCATCCCCAGGATAGTACACTATGACCAAGTAGGATTTATACCAGGGATGCAGGGGTGGTTCAATATTAGGAAAACTATCAGCATAATTAATTATATTAATAATCAAACTAACAAAAACCATATGATTATCTCCATAGATGCAGAAAAAGCCTTTGATAAAATCCAACACCCTTTCCTATTAAAAACACTAGAGAGTATAGGAATAAATGGGCTTTTCCTTAAAATGATCAGTAGCATCTATTTAAAACTATCAGCAAGCATCATATGTAATGGAGACAAACTAAAACCATTCCCAATAAGATCAGGAGTGAAACAAGGCTGCCCACTGTCACCATTACTATTTAATATTGTATTACAACTGTTAGCTTTAGCAATAAGAGAAGAAAAAGAGATATAAGGAATCAGAGTAGGTAATGAAGAAACCAAATTATCACTCTTTGCAGATGACATGATGGTATACTTAGAGAACCCTAGAGACTCAACTAAAAAACTACTAGAAACAATTCACAACTTTAGCAAAGTGGTAGGATTCAAAATTAATCCACATAAATCATCAGCATTTTTATATATTACCAACAAAGTTCAGCAGCAAGAGATGCAAAAAGAAATTCCATTCCAAATAGCAGATGATAGGATAAAATATTTGGGAATCTATCTGCCAAGGAAAAGTCAGAAACTATACGAACTAAACTACAAAACACTTTTCACACAAATAAAATCAGATCTAATCAATTGGAAAAACGATAAGTGCTCATGGATAGGCAGAGCGAACATAATAAAAATGACAATACTACCCAAACTAATCTACTTATTTAGTGCCATACCAATCAAACTCCCAAGAAATTATTTTACAGATCTAGAAAAAATAGTAGCAAAGTTCATTTGGAAGAACGAAAGGTCAAGGATTTCAAGGGGATTAATGAAAAAAAAAAGGCAGATGAAGGTGGCCTTGCTGTACAGGATCTAAAACTATATTATAAAGCAGGAGTCATTAAAACCATTTGGTACTGGCTAAGGAATAGAGCAGTCGATCAATGGCATAGAATAGGATATCAGGTTAAGCTAGGTAATAACGTTAGCAATTTAATGTTTGATAAACCCAAAGACCCTAGCTTTTGGGATAAGTACTCACTATTCGGCAAAAACTGCTGGGAAAATTGGAAACTAGTGTGGAAGAAATTAGGACTTGACCCATATCTAACACCACATACCAAGATAAGATCTAAATGGGTTCAAGATCTAGATATAAAGAGTGATTTTGTAAGCAAGTTAGAGGAATGTAATATAGTTTACCTCTCAGACCTGTGGAGACGGAATAAATTTATGTCCAAAGAAGATCTGGAACTCCTAATTGAACACCAGATGGATAATTTTGATTATATTAAGTTAAAAAGTTTCTGTACAAACAAAACAAATGCAGACAAGATTAGGAGGGAAGCATCAAATTGGGAAATCATCTTTACATTTAATGGTTCTGATAAAGGCCTCATTTCTAAAATATATAGAGAATTGTCTCATTTATATAAGAATTCAAGCCACTCTTCAATAGATAAGTGGTCAAGGGATATGAACAGACAATTTTCAGATGATGAAATTAAAACCATCTCTAGTCATATGAAAAGTTGCTCCAAATCACTAGTGATCAGAGAAATGCAAATTAGGACAACTCTGAGGTACCACTACACACCTGTCAGATTGGCTAAAATGACAGGAAAAGATAATGATGAATGTTGGAGGGGATGTGGGAAAACTGGGACACTAATACATTGTTGGTGGGACTGTGAACGGATCCAACCATTCTGGAGAGCAATTTGGAACTATGCTCAAAAAGTTATCAAACTGAACACCCTTTGACCCAGCAGTGTTTCTACTGGGCCTATATCCCAAAGAGATCTTAGAGGAGGGAAAGGGACCCACATGTGCAAGAATGTTTGTGGCAGCCCTTTTTATAGTGGCTAGAAAGTGGAACCTGAATGAATGCCCATCAATTGGAGAGTGGCTGAATAAATTATGGTATATGAATGTTATGGAATATTATTGCTCTGTAAGAAACGACCAGCAGGACGATTTCAGAGAGGCCTGGAGGGACTTGCATGAACTGATGCTGAGTGAAATGAGCAGAATCAGGAGATCATTATACGCGGCAACAACAATACTATATGACAATCAATTCTGAGGTACATGGCTCTCTGCAACAAAGAGATGTCTCAAACCAGTTCCAATTGTTCACTGAAGAAAACCATATACACCCAGAGAGAGGGATATGAAATATGGACCACAATGTAACATTTTCATGCTCTCTATTGATGTTTGCTTGCATTGTGTTGTCTTTCTCTGGTTTTCTTTTTTTTTCTTGTAGATAGGATTTTTCTTGCACAACTTGTCAACTATTATTACATTATTAACATGTAGTGGACTTCCTGCCATCTAGGGGAGGGGAGGGGACTGGGGGTAAAAGTGGTAATGGAGAGCTTTGTAAAGATCAATCCTGGGAAACTACCCATACATATGTTATACAAACAAAAAGCTTTAATAAAAAAAAAGAGTTGACTATTATGGACACATACTGTTATGGACTGTTATGTTTCCTCTAGTAATCAAGAATCAAGTTATGGAAAGCAACAAATCTTGAAGGTCTGAGTGAGCAACCTATCCACCAGAGACACTGTGTCCAGGGGTAAGGTTTATGAGGATCCCATTAAAAAAGAGAGGATTTCTAGAATTTCAGGATCTGAGTAGTGAAAAATTCTTGGCCACATACATGCCTCATTGTATTTTAGGATTGTGTCCTCTCTTCCAGTTGATAACATTTGTATTAGAGAAAGTGCTCCATATTTAAGGAGGAATGGTTTGGGAATACCATCTTTCTTGTTATAACACTTTGGTAAATGCTTTTGCTGGGAGCTAATTTTAACTACTGGGTGATTGTGAATTGGAAGCACACTCATGTGAGATTGTGGCAGAGTGTGCCCACAGGGTACTCCTCAAACCTTGAAACAGCATTGTTCTCTGAGGATCTAATCCTCAAAAGTAAATGCAGAATTAGAGAGGTATCTCAGAGGATATGCAACACATGTAACCAAAATAAAACTATAAGCAATAAGGCAATAGCTATAAGGTAATACTAACATTTTAGGGTACTTTGAGATTAAGAATAGGGATTATAAATTCCAAAGTGTTATATACAAATATAAAAATCAGAGCCACTAAAACTATAGCTATGGACAGATCATTCATAGAATTTAAAGTTAATAGAGCCCTTAGAGATCATAAAGCCCAGCAGTTCTCAAGGTTTTTGGCCTCAAAACCCCTCAGACTCTTTAAAATTATTGATGACCACCCAAAGAGTTTTCATTTATATGGGATATATCTATCAATATTTACCCTTTTAGAAACTAGAGCATCTTAATTTTATCATAAAAGTAGTTTTTACTTTATGAACCCTGAGAGAAATGGTTTTTAAATAACAAATTATTGGAGAGATCCCTGAACTTTCCCAAATTCTTTCCCTGAAAGAATTTTGGGGGTTCCAGAAAACCATTCTTTGAGAACATCTGATATAATCCATCCTCTCACCACCTCCTCCAACAACAATAACTATTTAACAGGAGAAAACTAAGACCCAAAGAAAAGTGATTTCTCTGAAGTCATAGAGAATAATTCAATAGTCTAAGAATTTAACCCAGTTACTCTGGCTAGAAATTGTTTTTAGTCTTTTCTCCACATACAATTTCGTTTCATGCCAAACAATAAAGACTTAAGTGATTGGCTGTGAGCAACCTCTAGAATTGTATTTACACAGAGGGATGAGGACTTAAAAAAAGGTCATGACAGCTGACCAAATTAGTTGTGCAAAATATTGAGCCACTGAACTGATAAACTGATAAAAAATCACCCCCCAAAAAAGAAGTGGGTTAAAGTTAACTGCAAGCAGTGAGTGCACATGCTTAATGCACTAATTAATATTAACTTCTCCTCAAAGGAGGGTTTTTTTTGTCATTTTTGATCATGAGTTGTATGATGATGGAAGAGAAACATGTCAAGGAGAAACATTCAATGGGAGGACCAAGAAGTCTGTTAATTTCAACATCCCCAGAAAATTGGGAAAACAAGGGAGGTATTTGGGGCTTCAGGACAAAGAAATAAAAAGTTCATTCTATGTCTATAAATATGGATCTGCCCAGGGACTGCCTGTGGGTGGATTGCCCTTCTCTTGCAAGAGCAATAAGTGTACCAACTTACTTCATACACTTCTGAGTACTCTTTTATCTTTGCGGCAAGTTTCTAACATTGGTCATCTGGTGAATGTTCACAAACAGGGTATCTCAGGGCAGATAACAATTGAAAGGATTGAGCAGTCCTTTCATAGGCCCTAGGGTTGGAAAGGACCTTAAAGACCATTAGTTTCGTCTCATTTTTTAGACCAAAATTAATTTAAACCTATTAAGATGGAGTAGGCTGTCTAAAGAATTCCTACAGATAAGAAATGGTATAGGCAAAATTGGGTCCCAAGTTTTCTTACTCTTCCTTCTTCTACTACATTATCATGTTGTCTTCCCAAAGTCCTCAATGGTGGGAATCAGAAGATCATTCAAAACATAAGCATATTCTTCACATGAAGTTTGAATCAATTTGCACACTAGTACACAGGGCTAGCTGTCAACTAGCTTTGAATTATAAGGTTATTAAGAGCAAGAATTATTTTTTTTTTATTTTTATATGTATCCAGAGCCTATATGGCACACAAATAGGCATTTGATAAATGTTGAATGAATGAATGAATCAATGGATATACAATAAATAAAATATCCAAATAACTTTCTCAATAGAATCTCCTCACCACTATTCCTTCAGATTTACAAACACAATCACAGCCCTCTAGGAATTTATTTTATTAGATAGATGACACTGATCCTTACATACAATTTATCATTTAATACAGAATAAATACAAAGATCAGGTAGATAATAGAAGTTAAATGGACCAAGAGTTCATAGTACTTCAGTGCAATGGATTTGTTGAAAGTGATAAAATCTCATTTTGTTGCAATGGATAAGTTTCACTGAGGAAGTACAGTTTCTGGAATTGTTAGAATAAAAAATATATATTTAAAAAGTCATTAAAGTTTTGTAGGTGTGGGTGAATTGCTATAAACCAGAACTTAAGCTAAGTACTTGAACTTGGATAGAAGTATTAACTATAACATGCACACCTTTTAATTATATGGCAACATAATCAAAGGGTCCATATACTTCACTAGACTGCCAACATTTTATACTTACAGTGAAATCTCAAATACAGTGTAATACAGCGGTCAAAAAGAGAGTGTGGGGGGGATAAAGAGACAGGGGTGGGGGTTGAATTAAGCACATATCCTAATAAAGGGATGGGCAGAGAATATTCTTCACCATGATATATGTTTGCTTTTTCAAGAAAGTGACTGTGCTATTTTTCATTTTTTATACCCAGCATTTAGTTCAATGCCTTAAACATAATAGGCACTTAAGGAAGAGAAAGGACAAATAAGAACAGCAACAACCTGAGTTTCCTTCTACATTTTGGTCTCAAGGGTACTTTTTGCCTCTCATCTACAAAAAAGTATGATTCATTAGTCTCTACTCATAGTTGTGTTTCTTTTTTTAAAGCAAAAATAATAGTTTTTATTGATATCTTTTGTTTTTCTGTCACTCACTTTTCCAAATATACAATATACTTCCCCTTAGGTCTCTTAGGGTGAGGATACAATGAGTTCAAAGCAAAAACTTTTAATGAAATAGCATAACAATAATAGCAAAGGAACATTTTCCTCACACATCTGGGGTGTAGTCTCTCACAAATATATATACTATCAGTGGAAAGAGTGGACACTCTTAGGCAATGAACATAAGGTGTCTCACACATGGGTTACATGTAGAGTACACATGGTGTAAAGGTCTTATCTAGCCTGGTGGAGGGAGAAGGTACACAGAAGCAAAGAGAACATGTAACTGGGGAACTTACATGAAGTTTGGCAATTCACTGTTTGGCTGCTGGGGACCCAATGTTGTCTTCTGATGATATCATCATTTGCCCCCTACAAGTTCCTCTGTGCTATGCTCACATGCTCCAAAGCTTCTGCCAGCCTTGGAGGGTAGCATATAGTGTCTGTGGAGCATTTCTCCCTTCTGGTTTTCTGTGGCCACTATTTGACAGTGTTTCCCTGGTTCTGAAGGGAGAGATTTTTGGGGCTTCTGCTGGAGTTCTCTTCTGAGGACCAGATAAAATGAAGAGGGTTCAAGTAGTTCCCTTCTACTTTAAAATCCAGAGGCTTTTAAGCTACAACTCTTTTGGAGATGTAGAGCTTCATACAGTTATCAAACTACAGAAAAAAATTCTCTCCCATAAGAAGAGTCTGTCAGTCATTAGTTCTTTGCTTGTGTCTTCAGAAGCAGAGTCCTCATCCCAGGGACCGTGCGCAGTAGAGCCAATTAAGTGGTGGCCACAGACTTTATGTCTAACTTCTGAACCTAAACTTCTTGCTCACCTTTTTGTCCTAAGGTTGAACCGAATTGAATTAAAGTCAACCTTGAAAATGAGTAGTCTACTTTAGGATCTGAAGAAGTAGTAGAATTAAGGTAGTATTGGTAGTAGTATGACAGTGGTTGATGTTGCTCCAATCCGAAAACTTAGGAAAAAAGGGAGGTTGATGTAGTAAAACAAAATATGACCGAGGTCTGAACCAAGAAGGATGTGGATGTCAGATTGAAGGGAAGGGTTTCTTGAGTGTGGGTTTGAGCGTGTTGAAAATGGGGATAAGCTAGTGCTCCACATTATACAATAATTTTTCATTATATTTTGGCTTTTTTTTTCATTTTAATTAACATTTACCTCTTTTCCTTGGGAATGTCAGTAGATGTAATTTTGTTTCCTGTTTCTTCTTTTAAAATAAAATTTCTCATTCCTTTATTTTAAGGATGCTCATCTCACAGTGATACCACAGGATTTTTCTTACAGAAATTGATCTAGAATTTTTATTTCTTTTTAAACTCTCAGGTCAAACCTGGTCAATTCTGATTGTCCTTAGAGTGTTGTCTCTGAAATATGTTGCAGTCAGACTGGATCTTCTGTTTCAAGAAGAATTAGCAGATGGCTAAGCATTCACCTTTTGTCTCTACTCCTTTAATTGCAGAAACCTTCTCTGTCTGAAGTAGTTGATTCCAAAGGAAAGAAGCTAATTGATTTTCCTTTAACCAACATTAACAAGATCCACCTTTGCTTTACTGCTTAAATCTTTTTTTTTCATTTCTGACTTGAACACTCACTGTCATGAATTTTAGCAATTAATATGCTTATGCTATTGTTAGTCATACAGTTACAAACCTATAATTAACACTTCAGTACATAATTAATATTAACATTTCATCCATGTCTTACAGCTGACACATTTCTGATTAAATGAACTAACTGAATAATTACATCTTACTGTCTGAGTAATTAAATACTTTTTTTTCTTGCTTACTTTTATTGGGAGGTTGAAGAGGTTCATGGAGAGTAGAACAAAAATAAATCAACTTCTTTGGTCATTCTGAAAATAATTTTAAAATAAGGAAATACTACTTACTTAGGAAGGCTTTTACTGAGGGACAGATCTGGCATACATGCTATAAGCTATCTAGATTAAAAGAGATTCATTGTTTTTTTTTTAATTGAATGTAGCTATGTTTCTGGGAATATATAGATATTTCCCAGTTGTCTGATAATTTCTGTTTATTACTATTATATGAATATGCCACTCGGTTTTCATGATAGTAAAGTGTGGTTTCAACAGAAAACAAGGATTATCATTTGTTTTGACACTACATACCTCACAAACAGACATAATAATTCTAGATAAAAACATCCCAGAGCATATCCAAAAATCTTAATGCAACTTTTTTATTGAAGGATTTAATTGTTTGGTTTTCATAATATTTTTATCCTTTCAAATGATAAATATGTTCAGAGTCTCTTTTTGATGGGTAGCAAACCCCTTCTTGGGGGAGTGTGTATATATATATATATATATACATATATATATATATGTATATATATATATATATATCCTAGAATAGGAATCAGCAAACTATTGCCTCCAAATCTGACCTATAGTATGTTTTAAGGGGGCTACTACTAAGTATGTTTTTTTACATTGTAAATAAATTTTTGTCCTATTTATAAATGTAAAAAACATTATTAGCTCCCTGACCATACAATAACACAAAGCTGAAGCTGCCCAATTTGGCAGTTTTGGTTAGATGCTGATCCCTGACTGAGAATACAATTTTGATGATTGCTGCAGTCCTTGGGAACATTACAACTTCTAAATGAAATATATAATTATTCAAGAGTTCAGACTAACAATCTACTCGAGAAGCAAGTGGATATTGAATGCCTATTGTCCAGATGAAAATAATTAAAGAGACTATACATAGATCTGATCCACAAGTTCATATATCCAGGATAGACATTGCAAATGGACAAAAAGCTGGGCCTAGAACTTAAGAGTACAACAATTTAAATTACTGCTAACAAATAGCACAGTCCAAAAATCCCAAACTCTAGGAAGCAAAAACCAAAGACCTAACTTTCTAACAATAATCTTTCCATGATACTATAGGGATACATTTCATGTAATTCTAGTTTCTGAAGAAATAAATTTGAGAAGACAGAAGAGGCATCATGTGGGCATATTATGTGAGCTACAACATTTAACCAATGAAGAATATTGTAAGAGAAGCATTATCATCAGAAAGATATTCAATTGAGAAAAAAAAAGATGAAATAGCCATGTTACAAGAGTGAAAAATATTTGGTGGATGCCCTTTGGGATCCACACAAGAACAAGATCTAGAGAAAACTTCCTAGCAAATTGGATAATCTCCATCCCACAGAGGAATTTTGGGAAAAAAATGTAATAAGAGTTACATAAGATAAAAAGGAATGTTTTGTTACAATCTACAACTTTTTTCATCTTTTTTCAATAATAGCTATTTATTTTCCAAATACATGCAAAGATAGTTGTCAACATTCACCCTTGCAAAACCTTGTGTTCATATTTTTCTCCCTCCCTCCCCCCTTCCCTCTTCCCTCCACAAGTAATCTAATATAGGTTAAACATGTGCAATTCTTCTAAACATATCCCCACATTTATCATGCTCCACAAGAAAAATAATAAAATGTGATAAAATGAGAGAAAAAACAAGCAAACCAAAAAAAATGAATAACAAAAAGATGAAAATATTGTGTTGTGATCCACATTTACTTCCCAGAGAGCTCTCTCTAGATGCAGATCATTCTCTCCATAACAAGTCTATTGGAATTGGTCTGAATCACCTCATTGTTGAAAAGAGTCAAGTCCATCATATAATCTTCTTGTTGTGTACAATGTTCTCTTGGTTCTACTCACTTCATTTAGCATTACTTCATTAAGGCTCTCCAGGCCTTTTTTTTCTCTCCAGGTCTTTTTAAAATCATCCTGCTGATCATTTCTTATAGAAAAATCTTATTCTATCAAATTCATATATAACCACAACTTGTTCAGCAATTCTCCAAGTGATGGGCATATACTGTCCAGTTCCTTGCCATTACAAAAAGAGCTTTTTGATGATCTCTTGAATTTATGAATTTAATTAATTTAAAACAAAGGGTATGCACATTTTCATAGTCCTTTGGGCATAGTTCCAAATGGACCAGTTCACAACTTCACCTACAATATGTTAGTGTTTCAGCATTTATCATTGTCTTTTCCTGTCAGCCAGTCTGAGAGGTGTGAAGATGTATCTCAGAGTTGTCTTAATTGCACTCTACAACTTTGAAAGACCCTAAGATCAACTGGGGACAGTAGGAGTTCATTTATTCTATCCTCTGGTATAACTCATATCAATAAAAACAAAGATTCATTAAAATATCACAAAAAGGATGCATGGATAGAATATATATCCAATGTATGTCAAAGGTCATATTATTTTAGAGTTAGAAAGAACATTATAGGTCATCAAGTCCACTGTCCACTTGATACATGATTTCTTCTTTTTCTTTTGCCCTTTTAAAATGATTGGGTTAGCAGCTGATAGGTATGGCAAATACATTAACATTTTTAATCTCAAAGATTAGGGATCAGTATTTGCTTCTATTTCTTTATAATCTACTATAATATGTTTTCATACTTAACTAAAAACAAACAAAAAATACCAAGACCCTCCTCAAAAAATTCTTCCATTCCTCATTTTTCCCCAAAGAATTGAGGGAAATGTCTCTTAAAATGTTACTTTAAAAAGCAGTTCTAATTTATATATTATTAATCCAATTCGGTCTTAACATCTTACTGCCTATAGGTAAGAGGAAAATGTTATAACTGCCTCCAGAGTTTCTTTTTAGTATAAATAGCAAACACCAAATTTTTGGCAATCAACTTGATGAGATTTCAATTAGACTGTCTGCCTATACCAGTGAAAGAATAGACTATTGCAGCATCTTACTTTAACATCGGCATAATCAGGGAAAATAGCCCAACTGAGACACCTCATGCTTCCATTAAGTGACTAAACCAAGTACAATTGAATGTATTTTCATATAGGAGGAATTTTTATGTTTCTGCCTTAAAATCTGATTCAATTATAAAATGTGAATATTTATATTTTTAATATAAAACCAAGACACAAAGCAAAGACAATGCCATATGTAATATGTCTTTATTCCCACACATAAAGGGACAGGTGATTCTTTGTGATTCTCAGCTCCTAAAAGGAATAACATAATAGCATAAACAATTTATCATCAGGTGTAAAAAGAACCACACAAAACAACTATCAATGTTTTCTAGATAAATGAGAGTGATTGAACAAAAAAGCAATGCTCGATATTTCTAAGTTGTCAGCTAATCCATTTACCTTTATTACTGGTATAAAGCACTTACAATGCTATTTTCCTAGAAGTAAAAAAAAGTAGTTTTATTCAATGGATAGTTTGTTTCCACATCATATCTTTCCCAGGTGGACAAAATGACTGATATTTGAACACAGAGAAGAGCGTATTTATGTTATGTGGACGCACACATCATGCATGTGCATATGTTCATACATGTATGTGCGCATGTGTTCATATATGTGTATGCATGTATTTGTTCTTACACATATACATAGTAGTAGCAAAAACCTAGAAACTAACAGAATATCCATTTTGGAGGGAATAGCTAATCAAATTAAAGTAAACAAAAGTGGTAGAATAATATTGTTCCATAAGAAATGTCAAAATAGATTATTTCAGAGAAATTTGGGAAGATCTATATGAATTGATGTAAAGTAAAGTGAGAAGAACTAGGAAAACTTTTTTTAAACCATAACAGCAGTGTAGAGTGAAAAAATATTTGAAAGACTTTAAAATTATGTTAAAAGCAATAATAAATCTTAATTTCAGAAGACCAAATATAAGACCAAATCAAGAAACTAAAATGTACCATAGCTCAACAGAGAAGTAAGTGATTCAAGAAGCAAAATAAGATGTATTTTGGACATGACTATTGCAAAAATTTGCTTTATTTAACTATGCATATTTATAAAGACTGGTATTTATGTTTTTATTTTTTCAATTGGGAAAGGAAGGTAGACAAGAAAGAAAATAAATGTTAACTAAAATAATTTTAAAAAGAAGAAATCAAATTGATAATATTATAAATCAAAAGAGAACTCAAAGCAAATGAAGAGAATATTATGGTAATTACTGGTAAGTATGTTATCCAAAATTATGTCAACAAAACTTAAGATTTAAATAAAACATATGGACATTTACTGGGAAAAAATCAGATTAATATAACTAGAAATATATAATGTGATTAATCCAATGGAGAGGGGGATAAATAATCCATAAAACAATTCCCAAAGGGAAAAAAGGAAGATATGAATTTCAGATAAATTCTAAGTTTTCAAAAAACAATTCAAGTTACTTAAATTATTTATAGACAAGTAGGGAAAGAATGGATCTTACCAACTTCCTTCAGTTAAGGCTGCATTATTAGACAAAAAGAGCAGGGGAAATCAGAAAATGGTTTTCCAGAAATTAAATTTAGGATTTTGCCTCCTATCGTATACCATAATGAACTCCAAATGCTTACAGAATCTAAATAGAAAGGTCATAGAATAGAAATAGCTCATAATATAAATAAAAAGGTCATGGTATAAACAAGGGAAGGAACATGGAAGTAGATGCATTTCACAGAAATCACACAGATGCCTTCACACTAACCACAGCAATGATTACTAGAAGACTTCTTGATTAAATAAAGGATAGAGAAAATCACAAAAGACAAAATGAACGATTTTTAATATATAAAATCCACTGTAGTAATAATGATACCATAAAAAGAAAAGAAATGAAAAGCATCAATACTTCAACTATAAAATAAATATAATAGATAAAAAGGAAACTCAGAAAGAGATACAAACAAGTAGGATTATATTGTAATTACCATTTCAAATTCATTATATACTTTAAAAATCCAACTTGTATATAATGAAGACTTTTTAAATATATACAATTCTTTTTTTTTCTGTTCTTCACATATGGAAATGGATCGTGTTTTCTGATGTTTGTCAAGTTCTTAATATAAAATAAACTTAAAGAACTAAAGAAATCTTACAGACAAAACTATTTGTTGGGCAAAGTGCATGGTCTCTGACTTGAATATGAAAGGTTATTATGGCAACTGAAATCTGACTTGTTCTACTCAATCATAGAGGACAGGTAGGGAATAATTGATGGAGCTAGAAGAAGCAGATTTTAACTAAGTATAAAGAAATCCTTCTGAGCAAATAGACTTGCAATAAAGAAAAGTGGTACTAGAGGTGTGGATTTTTTTTTATTATTGAAGCACTAGGTGGGGGACTACTTACTGAGTTTGTTTCAGAAAAGATTCCTATTCATGGATAGTGTGGGCAAGATAATCTTTCAGTGTTGTTATTATGTGACATGTGATTATCTCATGACTATGTAGGTTGGGTAAAAGGTGATCATCAAGACAAGATAGATAGTTTCTTAGGTTTGCTGCTAAACTGTGATCCTGGGCAAATTAGTTCACTTCCTCTATGACTCTCTTTCCTCAACTGTTAAATGAAGGGGAAAATATGATCACTAAGAACCCTTCCCCTAAGGAACTATGATCTACATGAAATGAAAACTTGAGCCCTGGACAAGCTGGTAGAATACTGTTCAAAAATTATAGTCACACATCTTGCAAATCCGTTCTATTAATCAAAATAAGGTAGAAATCCATTCTTAGTATTAGCAAAATAATTCAAAATTCAGAATCTAGTGAATGAGAAACCATTCCGTTTTCTGTAAATAACAGAAAAAAAGTTTTTATAACTGTATTGAGGGTTCTCCCAACACAGAATAGGCAGATAGATGGTATCATGAATAGAGAACCGGAGGCTGGAGTTAGGAAGATTCATCTTCCTGAGTTCAAATCTGGTATCAGACACTCCCTAGCTGTGTGGCCCTGAGCTAATCATTTTACTCTGTTTGCCTCCATTTCCTCATCTATAAAATAAACTGGAGAAGTAAATGACAAAGCACTCCAATATCTTTGCCAAGAAAAACCCAAATAGGGTCATAAAGAGCCATATATATTTGAAAAATAACTCAACAACAAAACACAGCATTCCTTCTTTTATGTCAGTTAGTAAATAAAGAGTGAAATTTCTAATACATAATCATCACTTACTCATAGAGCTATATCTTAGGAATAGTTTCATTTATGTATCCTGAATATGTCCAGGTAATATATCATATATAGTCATCAAAATGATTCCCCTCATCCTGTAAAAGACCACAAGTTCCTTAAAGTCAGAAATGTTGTTGTTTTTGGTTTTAGTTTTGTTTTGTTTTGTTCTTTTTTTTCATAGTTGCAGTGCCTCAGAGGCAGAATGATATAAAAGCTGGATAGCTGAACTCAGAGTCTAGAAGAGAAGTTCCTCCTTTTATACCTATTGGCTGGGTGCCCCTGGATAAATCACTTAACCTCTTTGACTACAAGATACAGAAAAAACTGTTTATCTTCACCAAGAAGGATAATTCTTTTCTAAGATTCTTTGACAAGTGAAATCACAGTTCTAGACAAAATAACAATGACAACAAAACAATGTCTAGTGCTTCCTGTGATGCTTGTACATAATGTTAGGTTGGATTGAATTTATACCAACTGTATTAATTGGAAATTATATCCATTTTATTTTGGTCTGGTAGCTTTAGAGATTTTGTCAAGACTCACTTGTTTTCACTATATCCACCAACCTCAAAAATCAATGAAACAGTTCAAATGAAGTTATGCTCTATAAATCTATGGAATAATTTTTTAGGACAAAAGACATATTTAACAGTTAGGAAAGGAGACTTGTTATCAATCTTGTTTTTCAGAAACATTTGTGTGCAAAGTGGAATTATTTCATGAGGTATACATTAACTAGCTGAAATCTCCTCACAACCTGTACTATGGAGCTATAAAGTTTTATCTGCTTGAATGTTAATGTAGATGTACAGACTCTATCTTTACTATACATGAGCTATAAAGAGTCTGAATCATAATTACAGAATTTAGGAGGCACAGAACAACATTACTGCCACTGATTTACCACATCACTCTCGACAAGCCTCAATTTTTAGTGCCATAACAATTACACAAGAGTTGCAGAGTGATGGAAGGAAGAAGAAATGGGGATTCTATAAATGTAAATTGCTAGTACAATATTGAAGTAACCCAAAATAACACAGAAGCTCTTCCTTATTTTCCACAAGAAAGATTTAAAGTCCCAAATATTTTGTTTATTTTAGGCATGAGTGGGGAATACACATAGGTCTGGATAAACTAGTAATCTCTTCTATCAATATTATTGAAATAAAACAAAAAGTGAGTAGCACATTAGAAGAGTTTCATAATATTTATACTTAAAATTCATTGCAAAATATTGTTAAACATTTCAAAATGCATATATTTCTTATCACATGTTTTACAGAAGTAAATAATTGCAAAACAACTAAATTTGCCTGGAATCTTTGGATGGTTAGGCCAATTGATAGGTGTATATTGTTAATAAGTCAACTTGATTATGAATTTCTTGAGGATATGGGCCACTTTTTAGGTCGAACTTATGTTTCACTCCTTGCAAAAATCTTTCCTAATTCCTTTGACTGATTGAGATTTTGCCTTCCTTATATAATATACTTTCATATGTATGTATGTATATTTATCTACATATATTATGTAGATATAGATTTATGATTGTGAATAAGTTTGTATATATATATATATATATATATATATGCTGTATTACCTCCTTCTTCCCTCCCCATGGTATATAGAATATAACAATTTGAGGGGAAAGATTTTGTTGTCATCTTTGGATCCAGGTGTCTAACAGCAGTATCTGACACATGGTAAGAATTTATAATTTTTTGTTGGATTGGATTAAATTGTATCTCCCTCATTGTACCCAACAAAGTTTAGGCACATTACATAGAACTTACAAATTACTTGCTCATTAGCTTTTTAATGTGGCCAAAGTTGCACTTTTAATTCTGCATGGGCTAGTTAGCTTCAGTCTGTTTTATGACCCCAGACTGTACCTCTGATCTTTCAAATGTTTGTCATTAGTCATAAAGCAATAAGATGGAAATACTTGTCTAGAGTCAGCATAAATCTATCGCCATTGCAGGAAGACTTAAATCTCAGTTCCTGCTAAGAAGGAAGTCAGATGTATTATCATAAAGTGTCTGATATCTCTATTCAATACCTCATCACCGCTTTATAGAATTACTAGTCTTCTCTGAGGAAAAAGTGGCTCATGTAAAAGTTGATAGCTCCTCTATTTGCATCCTGTCTCCTCAGGAGTTTGCCCCATCTCTCTCTGTCTCTATATATTTATCTTTCTTCATCAGTTTCTTTTCCCTCAACACCTATAAATTCTTACATTTCTTCCATTATCAAAAAAAGAAAAAGAAAAATTTTAAAAATTAAAACTCTCCACTTTACCCTTATATTAATTTAAGCCATTGTCCTTTAACTCTCTTACCTTAAACTCCTCAAAAGAATCATTTATATTCACAATTTAGGGGGAAAATTGTGTTGTCATCTTTAGATCCCAGTGCCCAATAGCAGGACCTGACACATAGTAGGCATTTTATGAATTTTTGTTGGATTGGATTAAATTTTATCTTCCCCATTGTACCCAATAAAGTGTTAGGCACATTACTTAGAACTTACAAATTACTTGCTTGTTCTCAATGTTCTCAATAGTCATTTCTCAGTCTTTTCCTAGGTAACTTCCAATCCTATGACTTTGCTGAAAGTGTTCTCATCAAAGTCATCAATGATATTTTAACTATAAAATATTACAGCCTTGTTTTTTCTTGTCCTAATCTTGCTGGATTTCAGTGCAACTTGTTTCATTGTTAAATAACTACTTTCTTATTCCTTTGTCACTTTCTCTGAGTTTTTCCTATTATATATCAAGCTTTTTTTTACTGCATTATCTGCTAATGCTTCTATGGAAACTGAATGGCTGAGTGGATAAAAACCTGCATTCAGATTCAGATACTTTTAGCTATATGACCCTGAATCATTACCTCATTTTGCCTCAGATGCACAGGGAGGATAATAATAGTACCTGCCTTCCAGAGATTCAAATGTGAAGATCAAATGAGATAAGTTGCTTAGCACAGTATCTCTTCCCCAATCTCCTATCCCCCAAGGCTATTTTAGGTCACATTTTCCTCTCCTTCAATGTGGTGATTTTATCATCCTTCTTGGGTTCAATTAGCAATATTGTAATATTAGAGGTATGAGTTGCCCTCTTTCTATGTGCTTTAGTCATAGATACATCTTGCACATTCACTTTTCATTTGAATGCTATCTTAACTGAGGAGAGGAGAATTTTTTTGTTATATTATTGTTATTATGCTTTATTAAATTAATTTTGTTTTAATAGATGTGTCCTTTGTTTTGTTAATATGAATTAACACATTAGTAAGGTCATTGAGGTATAATTTGAAAAGTATTCTGACTAATTGTCAGATCTATTTCTATCTTTTATCCTCAGCTGCCTGTTGAATAATTCATGGGTGCTCCATCAGTATCTTAAATTCAAAATGTCCCAAAATATCTGATTAACTTTCCCCCATGAACCGATTATCTTCTCCCCAACCCAAATCTACTCTTTCTCTAAAAATCCTTGTTTCTTTTTAATGTATAAACATCTTCATAGTAATCCAGTTTTATAGCCATAGAATTATTCTTGAATCTTCCCTTTCTTCCATTCTCCATATTGCCAGGTTTCCAAATGTTGATTATACTTCTACATTTCTCACATCCATCTCCTTCTCTCCAAAAACATATCCACCACCCTAGCTGAGGCCCTTATCATCTTTTACCTAGACTATCAAAATAGGTTTCGAATACTATAAAATGAAGACAAGAAGTTTTGTGAAGATTGGAATAAAATGTATTAAAATGGCAAACTGTGAAACTATAAAATATATCATGATTTTCAAAGGTCATGATTTAATTAATTCTGTTAGATAATATGGAAAACATCTCATAGGCTTAGAATAGAAGGGATCAAAAGTCTGGAAAGCTTTACATCGACTTATGCTGAGTGAAGAAGGGAGCAGAAAAAACCTTGTTCATCGGAATAGCAAGTTTGTATGATGATCAATTATGATAGATTTAGTTTATTGTTCCAAGGCAACACGAATAAACTGTGGATAGAATATGCCATCCACATCCAGAAAGAGAACTATGGAGACAATGCAGCATACTATTTTATTATTAATTATAATTTTATTAAAATAAACTATTATCATATAATACATATATAATATATAATTATGCAATGTATTATGCAATTATGTAATATATAATATATTTTACTATTTTAATAAAGCATATTTTCATCTTTTTTTTGTTCTGATTTTTCTCTCCCAGTATGACTAATGTGGAAATATATACAAAAACATTTTTAAAAGAATAGGATAGATTTTAACAGCTACCTAATTTTACTTCTTATTTTTTAGATGTGTAACTGTGAACAGAGAAGTTAAGTGATCTTCTTAGAAGGACAAAAAAGAAAGGCCTAATCTCAGATCCTTTGACTTCAAATTCAGTTCTCTTTCCAAGGTCTTACCCTAGAAACTACCTTACTACCTTGGCACATTATAATTGTGTGATTGCCAAAGCACTTTGAAATAAATTATCCTCATTAGACCTTATTAATTATATATAGCTTAGATCACTGTTAAAATTAGTTTATGTGCCCTGATTATAGTTCAAGTAAGCAGTGAAGGAACTAGCCTCATCATCACTTAGGTTATACATTTGTCTAGGTTAGTCTGAGCTTCCAATTTATTTTATAACATTATAGTTCTCTATAGGAAGGGTCCAGAGAGTGTCAAGGACTAATTCCCCTTTTCACTAGATATTAGTACCAAATCCTGATATGTGGGAAAATTTTAGTATTGTTTTAAAAAAATGTATTTCCACTTTTAACTGTTCTAACATAAATGTCCTTCTTCTGATACGTAACTTTGTGACTATGTACATGCCAATTAATGGTTTGGTGACCTAGGTTATAAATTTCAGCTAAATTTATTAGTGGATATGGTTTCCACACTTGGAGTTTCCAAAAACTGATTAAATACCTGGTACAGACCAAAACCAAAAAAAAAAAAAAAAAAAAAAAAAAAAAAAAAAAAAAAAAAAAAAACAGCAACTCTATTCCTTCATTCTAAAGGTTGGCTTCATTCATTATGTTTCTGTATTCTAATGCATTTAACTTTTATTAATATTGATAGTCACCTCCATTCAACACTGAGCACTTTCAGAAGTCAAGAAAGTGAGATCTGAACATCAACATTTTTTGCAGTAAGCTATTATAAGGACTATATTAGTTTGTCCTAGCCCATTTGACATCAATAGTTGGTTACTCCCACTTGGCAAGCATTTACAGTGAGAGGAGGGAGACAGTGATGAATTGGTGTCAAATTGCTTTCTAACAGTCTGTCTAATCCCCAGAAAGCATCTTCTTACAACCTATCTATGAAAAAAATGAACATTAATCTCCCATTCTAAAGTTTGTTGTTTGAGTTACCATAATTAGTATGTGTGCATGTCCAGAGGGGTATATTTTAATGAAAATCCAATCATGAGGATGGATGGGGCTTGTGTTGATCCTACATTTTTCAGCTTATTGTCAGGTAAACTGGAGAATTATCCTACCAAATTATATTCTCAGCAGGGGTGGATTTAGACAGTTTAAAAAACCCTGGGCATAGTGACATCTGTATCTCTGGAAAGGGACCAATTTACATACCATCTGGTAGCAGAGAGTTGAGGTACTTGAAGTCATAATGGAGATATTTTGGCTCTGGCAGTAAATGATCTGGGTTACAACTATGTGGAGAGTTAAATGTTCCACATAGAAACCCTGACAGAACTAAGTACAGCTACCCTCGAATAAGAGGAATTTGGGTGGTATTATTTGGCTGGCAATTGATGTTAGAATATAAGGCTGGCACACAGGTTGGGAATTTCTACTCTCTGGCTGGGGAAAACTCAGTAAGAGTATTTTCAAGCACTGAAGGGAAGTTCATCTTTTTTTAATATATCATGGAAAAAAAATCACTGTACTTGAGCCTTACTAAAAAGCAGGGAGTAGGGATATTCTTTCCAAGGTGCAGCATACTGTGTCTGTAAGTAACAGCTTGAGAGGAAATTACAGTCATTAGGGTGCAATGGTAAATAGTTTTTATTTCTATTTAATTCAAATTAAATCTGATTCAAAATACATGGGAAACAAGGGTGGTTATTGCCAAGAATGCTATTAAAGCTTCTGCTCAGCCTTTCTGCACACCCTTTATTAGTATAAGACTGACAGTAACATTTCCCTCAGTTGCCCTTCTGCTGAATCATCTCCCCATGCTCCTTCTCTTCCCCCCCCCAAAAAAAAATCTAATGGGGCAAGGCTACAAATTATAGAAGAAAAATTTCAGAAAATATTGAGTGAAACATTTGGTTTACCATTTCCAAGAATTTTTTTTTTAATTTTCAAAGTAGCTCTTTTAATATTTTTATGGGATTTAATTAAATGAGGCACCGTGATTTCCTTAGGATGCCTTTTTTATGCCCCCCCCCAAAAAAAACCCACGTGATTCTCCTGATTTGGATTTGGATACATTTTGGATTTGGATACATTAAATAAAACATTTTTTAATTTTAAATAAAATAAATATTTAAATAAATAAAACATTTTTAACACTTACTGTGTACTAAGTACCAGTACTGTGTACTGTGTACTGAGATGTCTTTGAAATTGAGAATTATTTTGTATAGAATCTGTGCTCCCAAATTATTGATGGATTAACTATTTACCTTTGCTTGATGAAATCAGAATAGAAAGATCTGAACATGTATCATAAAAGTCAATGAATAGAATGGGTATTACTTAGATTATTTTAATCCATTCTCTTCCAATTTGCCATTGTTTATGGAGTCATTGTGTGGTAGCAATAGAATTAAAATGCCACATGGTATTAGATTGTATCAGACATTTTAGTCATCAATTCTGTAAATCTAATATCAAGATGAACTTTACTTTTTTTCATTTCCATCATCAATTTCAGTTCCTTAGAAGATGCTTAACAAGTGAATTGCTCCCACAAGTCACTACTTGTAGGCATCTTTAGCTAGAAGTAGTCTCCAGTATCAGGATAATGAAGCTTCTTTGACTTGAAAGCAGGCACCTGCCCCTATCTTTCAGTTGCATCTGTAATGTTGCAAGAATATGGTCCTTTGAAAAAGATAGTTTCAGCAAGTTTTATTTTGGGTATTCTCCTCCTGGCTGTACTTCTGACTTTCCAGACTTCAGTGCCATGCCTCAGTTGGCAATCCCCCTTTGGAATTCCCCTCAGTGCCTGAAGCCTCTTCACCTTGGCTAATTTTCCCAACTCTATAGCTTCCTCATCCATTTGCCTCTTGATTCCTTTCTCCCATTGCATATAAGTTCCTTGAAGGCAGCAATAATCATCTTTTGTCCTTGCATTTGTTAACCTCAGCATTTAGTTCAGTGCCTAGCCCATAGCAAGTGCTTAATAAATGCTCATTGCATTCCTTTTGACTGATCTCTTTTTAGATACTGAATGTTTCAGTGGATTAGTGAGGATTAGTGTAGATAGATCCCTGGGCTTCAAGATAAACTCCCATCTCCAACATTCAAAATTCCTATATAACCCTGGATAAATCACCTAATCTCACTCTCAGCTTTCTCATCTGAAAAACCGGTACTACAACAATAATGTTACTTAGCTTGATTGCAAATCTCAAATGAAATAATGCATTCATACATTTTGCAAATCTTAGTTATTTTTTTATTTTTATTATCAAATAAGGCAATGTAAAGTAGAATATAAATGTCTGTTATATAGAAGTTTATAAAACACATTTCCTTAGAATGATTTGATATAAAATATCAGGTCTTTATAACATGACTACATCATAAAAACTTAATGGAGTCCTGTAGCCAATACAATGTTTAGTGCTATCCCTTTATAGTAATATTATAAGTAGGTTATATTGCATTTTCTCAGGTTTTGGCAGTAGGATGCACATTTTCTCTACAAGTGGGGTTAGGGTCTGTGGGCAAAGAGATTTATTGTTTTTCATGAGCTTTGAGTTCTATCTTCTTTGGTTCAGGAAAGCTGAACAGATGTGAGAAAAAAAATTGATTCTGATTCTCTTAGAGAAAATAGCCAATTGACTTAAAATTTTCTCCTTCACTTTCATGTCTGCCATTCCAGCTACAATCATCCCATGTCATTTTTAAAGTAATTTATTCCTCCAGACCATTCATTTCTTGACCACTTTGTTCAAACCCAAAAAAAAGATATCAGTTGTGGTAATAGTTTCTCCCTCTACCTCAAACATCAGTATCTGGATTGCAGGAACTAGAAAGAAAACATAACATCATTTCCTGATGGCTATCAATCAACCATCACAAGGTGACAATTTCCAAAGACCTCCTTACTTCCATTAGTTCCAGACACTTGTTCTTGGTGTGAAAAATCCAAGGTTCTATGAAAGGCATAAGCAATGCTTTCCAAAGGAAGAGTGAGTATAGAAGACAGTTATTCTGCTTATTGGGATTCATTCATTCATTTATTCAACAAGTATTTCTTCAGTGTTCACTATCTGGGAGGAATTTTGCTATATTCTACAGGTAATATAAAGCTACTGTTCTTGCTTTTAATTATTGTATAATATAGGAAGGAACTGCCTCCAAATAAAGAGACAGAAAACATTATTTAAGTAGTATGAAGCAAGTATTGTAGGACTTCATCAAATGGAGAGAGTAGTTGGGCTAATAAGAGAAAGTTTAATGAAACATTTAATAACTCACTTTGGTAGAAGTATTTTAAGTTTACAAAGTCTGAATAATCATTTGAAATACATAATCAAAAGATGCTGTTGTTGTTTGCTGAGGTTTGTCCTTTGTTCTCTAAAAGAATGGGAACATCAAGGAGGGGGATTCCATTACATGCAATCCATACATTGGATTTAAATGGGGGAGGGCTGCAAAAAAAGTCACCAGCTTCACTTTCTCTTCTGAAGCCATCTGGGTCCAGTGGCAAGATATAGATCAGTCCAACTGGAGATGGACCCGGATTCAGTGGGAGACTTTATCCTTTTTAATGTAAGATCTTTAACAGGTCTCAGTTTGTGAGAAAATGTCCCATCAATGATTAATGACTTAACACAGGAATAATGTAAAACTTTAATTGAGTCCCTTCTCTTCCCATTGTCACATACAAAGGTAGGCTCAATTCCTAAAACTATAGCATAGCTAAAGGCAAACTCTTATTCCTCTAGTCTCCTGTACTAGCTGGCATAGACATGATGCAAATATAAGTTTGTTTTTGGCTAGGATTCACCCTAAATCCTTCCTAATTCTAGATTCCCCCTTGCTTCTTCCTTCAAAAAGCCTCCTTCACTCACAGACTGCTGCTAAAATATTTTTTGATGTTGTCCCTGAGCCTTTTTAATAAAGGGCACCCTTTGACTATGATAACATCTGTGGTGAATTCTTCATATTCTGAACTGCTCTACCACAACCTGACATTTTGTTTCAATTAATGCTAGATAAGAAATGAGGCTGAAAATTGTCTCTTTTAACTAGTCAAAAGAAAAATCAGTCTGGGAGGGGAAGACCCTCAGGGTTTCTGGACAAATAAAAACATTTTTTCCCTTTTTTTCTTTTTTCCTTTCTCTCTTTTTTTTCTCTTCTTTCTTTTTTCTTCCCTTCCCTTTGTTATAGAATATCATATCCTTACTTGAAAGTACTCTACCCAAAGGAATATAAATTTTGATTTCTGAAACCTTGGAAGCTACCTTAAGGTTTAGAGGATAGATTTCTTTTTTAAGGACCATCCCTTAAACCCAAATCACTCTGGCTTTCATTGATTGGCCAACAATAGGTCCCAGGTCAAGCCCCACTTGGTCAATGATTGGCTCAGAATGAATGTAAGAAAAATAGTAATCAAAGAGATTTTTAAGTGGGGAGATATGTGATTCTTGTCAGTATGGGGGATACCTGATATAGAAACTTCTTCTTTTAATTCAGATAGGAAAGTCATCTATAGAGTTAGAGAATTATCTATTATCATTTATATGTACAAGGCACAATAGTAAATGACAATGGTAATCCAATGTTTCCTAAACCCAACAGTGCCAGTTTCTGATTAAGATCTCTCTCTTGAAAAAAAAAAATGCTTGGAAAACTGGAAAATAGTATGACAGAAATTTGATAGAGACCAATATTGTACATCATATACCAACATAAGGTCAAAATAGGTATCAAATTTGGACATAAAAGATGATACCATGAGCAAATTAGAAGAACAAAGAATTCTTTAATCTGTCAGACACGGAGAAGGGAAAAATGCTTAACTAAACAAGAGAGAGAAAGCATTACAGAAAGTAAAATGGATAATTCCAGTTACCTTAAATTAAAAAGGTTTCTGCACAAATAAAACCAATGCAACAGAGATTAGAAGGAAAACAGAAACCTGGGAAGCATGTTTTATAGCAAGTAAACCTGATAAAGGCCTCATTTCTCAAAGATATAGAGAACTGAGTGAAATTTATGAGAATGTGAGTCATTCTTCAATTGATAAATGGTCAAAGGTAATGAAGGGGCAGTTTTGAGATGAAGAAATCAAAGCTAACTATAGGTATATTAAGAAGTGTTCTAGAACAATTTTTATTAGAGAAATGTACATTAAAATAACTCTGAGGTATTGATTCACACCTTTCAGATTGGTTAAAAAAACAGATAAGAAAAACGATAAATGTTGCTTGGGTGCAGGAAAATTGGGACACTAACTCCTTGTTGGCAAAATTGTAAACTGATAAGAATTTGGAACTATACTCAAAGGGCATTCAAATTGTGCATTCCATTTGGTCCACCAATACCTTCTTTATCCCAAAGAGAATGTAAAAATCTTACATGTACAAAATATTTATACCAGAAGAATTAGTATAGTCTGAATGCTGATTGAAGCAAACTATTTTCATTTTTGTCTGTGTACTTCCTTTTTGTCTGTTTTTCTCTCACAACATTACTAGCACAGAAATATGTTTTAAATGATTGCACATATATAAACTATATCAAATTGCTTACCTTAAACATTTTAGGGAAGGGAAGAAGGAGAAATGAAGGAGAAAATTTGGAACTCATTTTTAATACATGACTATTAAAAATTGCCTTTATGTATATTTGGAAAAAATAACATACTATTAAAAAAGTTGTCTATGACATTAAGATGTTAATTGCCTTTACCACTGTCACACAAATAATACCTCACAGATGTTTAATATATGCTTGTTGATTGATGATTGATTGTTGATTGACCTACATTTCCCAAAACTCAATTTTGCTGTCATTCTAATAATTTGATATGAAGTATTCCAGTAATTCCAGAAAGAAGGAACCACATGAACATGCATGTGGAAACCACAAGACATTTTTTGAGAATGATTATTAAAATTTCTCTGAATTCTAGAATTTATATACACTGGTGAAACTAAAAATTGGATAATTAGCTTTTAGCTACATGAAAACTTTGAAAGCCAGGATAAGGAATTTGAATATCATTTGATAATAGATAGTAGGGAGCTTGAGGAATGGCCAAAAAATTGTTTTTTGAATATTGAACTGGAACAAGTAGAAAAAGGGAGATGGAGAGAATTAGGGGCAAGAAACAGGTTCCTACCACTTGATAAATGGCGAAAGATAAGTAAGTTAAAGTTACCAAAACTAGGAAAGGAAGGAACTACAAATTAAAATTGGATAACAAATTAGCACTATATAAAGACTACCATCTCAAACAAACTCTATAGTCTCAAAACTAGTGTCCCAGTTTGCTATGCACATGTGAAAGTTGCCAACTACTATTTTATAACATTATTTTCCTATAAACAATGTTCTATCCAAACTCAGGTTATCTTGTATTTGGAGTATCTCATACTTCTAGAAGCAAATAGAAAGAATATTTCTCCCTTGGTCCTCCTCCTGCTTCTATGACCCAACTTTTTCAGTTATTTTGCTGGATTTTCATCACTGTCATACCTTTTATTTATTTTTTTAAGGTACACTTTTTTTTTTTTGCTGAGGCAATTGGGGTTAAGTGACCTGCCCAGGGTCACACAGCCAGGAAGTGATAAGTGTCTGAAACCAGATTTGAACTCAGATTTTTCTGATTTCAGGGCTGATGCTCTATCCACTGCACCACTTAGCTGTCCCCTGTCATACCTTTTAAATGTGAGGGTCTCTTGAGGTCCTTTTATTTTAACTTGTGTGACTTTCTCATCAGCTCCTATTTATTCAATTATTATCTATAGGCAGACAATTCCCAGATCTAGATAAGCAATCTTCATTGTTCTCCTAAACTTTATTTCCATATTATGTTGTGCTTTTTATATATTCCAAATTGGATGTTTCATAGATATCTCAACCTCAGCTGCCCAAAACAGAACTTATATTTCCCCATAAATTTTCCAGTATTCTCAACTTTCCTGTTGCTATAGAGTACATTGACATCTTCCCTGTCAGTCAGTCTCTCAAACTCAATGTCATTTTCAACTCTTTATTCACACTCATCCCACATATCCATCTTTCCAAGGTTGCCTAAGTCTGATGAATCCTACTTTTTTTTAATATTGCATTTATTCAAGTACTTTATGAATCTCTTATGATCAATTTTATAGTTCTAAAATCGCTCAATGAAACTTGTATTCCATAAGGATGGTTTAAACATTTTCTTCCCAAGCAGTTTTGAATTTTGAATGCCAGTAGGTCTCTTACATACTCATCCATAATATTCTTTGTGATATGTTCATTACATCTTACTGCAAGGTATTTGTAGTATTGGCTTCATCCAATGGTTCAATGTGGTCTTCAGATTCAATCTCAAAATATTTATCTCTATCATTCCTTGGTTCTCACAGATCAAAATGAAGTAATTGTTTTCTATATATTAAATTGGAAGAAAGGATTATGGGAAGATGGCAGAGCAGGTCAGAAAATTCCAATTTGTCCATATTTCCCCAAAAAACGGAACAAAATTATGCCTCAAGGCAAACATAGACCAGTGAAAAGCAAAAAGACTTGGGGTAGAACTTGGGTCCTCCTGGTAAAATGGGAGAAGACTCTGAGAGGGATCCTAATACTTGGGTTTAACTGGTATGAAATGTAAACATCATCTTTGGGCTAGCTCTGCTGAAACAGATGAGGGGAGCCCTGGGGTTAACAGGGTTCAGCTGGAACTTCAGCCAGAACCATGGGAACTTATACCTCCCACACAGTGTGGTGAGTACTAAGTCTGAATCCATGGAAGAGTGAGGAAACCAGCTAATCAGGAATGCCAGATGCAGCTATGATGCTGAGAAGGGTTCTGAGTGAGGAGTCAGCACCTAGTAAGGGCAGAAGCACTGGGGCAGGGATGCTACTGGCTGTGGGCACTTGCATGAGTGAGGAACTCTTGGTTTGGGGTTCCAGATTAGAAAAGAGAGCTGAAGTGAAACTAGAGACACCATCCCCTATCCCATGATTAGAGGTGCTTTCATTAGAAAATAAATAAAAGTAAAAGTAAACTGCCAAAGAAGAAGGAACCCACCAAAGAAACTTACTGGGAATAGAGAAGACCAGCGTTCATCTTCAGAGGAGGGCAGTCAAGTAAAAAAGCCTTTTTCACCCCAAAGAGTAACATTAAATAGCTCCTGGCCCAGAAAAAAATTTACAGAAGTCAAAAAAAGATGTTAAAAATCAGATGAGAGATACTGAGGAAAAACTAAACAAACAAAATGAGAACTATCCAAGAAAAACAAGATTATAAAAAAAAGTTAAGCAACTAGAAAAAGAGAGTCTTAAAGAAAAAAGTAATTCGTTGAAAATTAGAATTGGGCAAGGGGAAACCAGTGAAAGTAAAAAAGATCAAGAAATAACAAAATAAAATATAAAGAATGAAAACATAGAACACAATGTGAAATATCTTATAAGAAAAATAACAGATCTGGAAAATAGTTCTAGAAGAATAAAACATAAGAATAATTGGACTATCTGACAGCTGCAATCAAAAAAGCATCTTGACACAATAATAAAAGAAAATTGTTGTGGAGTGATAAAACAAGAAGGGGAAGTAGAAAAAAATCCACCAATCACCACTTCAAAAAGACTCTTCAAGGATAACACATAAGAACACATATTGCTACATTTTGAAATCCCCATATCAAAGAGAAAATTCTACAAGAAACAACTACAACCAAAAGAAAATTTCAAATATTCTCCAAATACAATTAGAATTGCACAGGATTTATTAGTAGCTACAAAACATACTAGGCTTATGCCAAAAATATCCTATCCTGCAAAAACTAACCATGATATTGAATGGGGAAAATGTATATTTAATGTACTCACAGATTTCCAAACTTGGTCTCAACCCAACCTGAACTCAATAGAAAATGTAATATAAACGGTCAATATCAAAAATAAATTTCAAGGGACTCAACAAAGACAAATTGTGTTTTTTACATGGAAATGACAACTATATGTTTAAGACTGACATCAGTAATTGGGTAGTTCAAAAGAAAGATTGGGGCAGAGCTGAGTATGATCCAACTTCAAAAGGCAAAACTGTCTAGGAAAAGGCCAAAAATAGTAAATATACTATATGAATGAGATATTAGAGGCATTAGAGGAGGGAGGAGGGATGGTAGTAATGAAAACCTACGCATATGGGGAATGGGTTAAATAGGGAAGAATACATACATATATATACATATATATATAAATATATATATATATATATATATATATGATGAAGGATATATCACTCTTCAAAATCTATAAAGAAATAAGTGGGAGGGGAATATTATAAAGTGGGGTGTAGAAGGGTGTATAAATTTAGGAGAGTAGGACAAGGTATATAAATTAATGGGAAAGAATAGCATAGAATAAGGTGCAGTATGGAAGGGTATTCAGATTAGTGTGAGTGGGATAGAGGTAGAGAAAGGATGAGGGGGAAGATAAGAGAGGGATCCATGGGTGGAAGGTTAAGTAATAGCAAGGCAAGTTAAGGAATAAAATTAAAGTAGAAGAGTTAGCAAGGATAGGAAATAAGAAATACATACATATGTGCAAACACTATAACAAGGATCAGTAGTGGAATTTGTTAGAAAAAAATAGTAGGACCAATAAACATTGATCTCAAAGTCAAACTTAAAGATTCAATTAAGAGATAAATTTTATTATGTAAGCCATACTAATATTGTTTAAGATGCATGTCTACATATGTGTAAATTTATATATATATATGCATGTATATACATGTTATATATTTGTGTGTAATATGTGTATGCATGTAGGTCGATTATTTGCATTTATAGATATATGTATGTATGTGAATATAAATGTATATATATGTATGAGTTGGGGGAGGTGGGGGATGAAAGGGGAAAAAAGGATAGAGTAAAAAGTACATAGCAAAGAATAAAGAATAACCTACAAAAAGTAAAGAAGGGGCAGCTAGGTGACACAGTAGATAGAGCACCAGCCCTGAAGTCAGGAGCACCTGAGTTCAAATCTGATCTCAGACATTTAACAGTTTCTAGCTGTGCAACTCTGGGCAAGTCACTTAACCCCAATTACCTTAGGAAAAAAAAAGTAAAGAAAAAATGGACAGTCATAAATATAACTCTTCTATTATTATATATGCTTTCTTGAAATGGAAATTTATTGTGTATTCAGCTAGATACCCAACAATGTTTTGTTTTCTGTTGTTTTCATTTTCTGTCTTTTTCTATTTTTTTTTCTTATTTTGAATTGAGTTTTAGATAAATAAATAAATATTAAAAGGGGAGAGAGGCAACTAGATGGTGCAGTGGATAGAGCACCAGACTTGGAATCAGAAGGACCTGAATTCAAATTTGACTCAGAAATTTAACATTTGCTACTTGTGTGATCCTGGGCAAATCATGTAACCCCAATTCCCTTGTCAAAAATACTATATAACTTGATGTCATCGATGTACATCAGGTGATTAATAGAATGTTTTGTTTCAATCTCTTCTTTAATTTGGATGTCATATTCAGTTCTGTTAGGAGAAATGATAATGAATTTAAGTTTATCAGAATGATAATGGGCTTAAACTCTCTGCAAAACATGCCATATTTTATATGAATTGTTTTTTATATTGTGTTGCTGAAATATTTTAAATAGAAAAAAGTGTAAACATCAAATGTATTCTCAATATCCCGGGGTCTACTTTATAAATTTTAAAATACGAAAGTAAGCCATGAATCAGGAACTGAATCTAAGCCTTTGCAAATAATCAACCAAGTCTATCTTTATCTTATAACATCTTTCAGTAGCTTATTAAATAATTATTAAATTAATAATTAGCTGATCTAAGTGGTACTTTTGGGACTTTTTAGAACACTGTTTTTCCTTCTGGGTAAAACTATTCTGCTTTTGTGTTTGTTTATAAATGATTTCTAATCATATAAGCTATAAATATACTATGTGTATAAATCATATGAACCAACAATTAGTCTGTACATGGAGGAATGACTGGTGCTCTCGACTTTTGGTAGTGGATATGTGATACCCTCTGTTTAATAAAAAATAAATATTATGATAGAATTTGAGAAGAAGCTGGCAAAGTGCTTTGTTAGTACTTCATATGCCATTGTTAAGTTTCTGAACAAATCATTATGGATCTTATAAAACTCTGTTATTTGCCAGTGTTATTTTCCCCCACCTTATATTTGAGAAAATTGAGGCAGACAGATACTGTGTGATTTGGTCAGCATCCCACAACTAGTAAGTATCTGAAGCTAGATTTGATTTTAATCTTCCTGATTCCAGACCCAGTACTTTCTCCACTGCATCATTTAGCCATGGGTAACAGTCCACTCATGCCCTTTCCCGTAAATTTTCAGAAGAGCCAGTGGCCTTACTCTAAGTCTATAGATATTATATGAACATGAGTGTCACTTGGCTTTACATCTTTTGCCCCTCACCCTCATTTTCAACTTCTTTTCTAACACTTTTGTTTGATACAACTTTTTAGACATCTTTGTTGGTAGTATGTTTATACTACTTTTTATATGTGTCATTATTGATAGTGTTCTACAACTCATTAAATCTTTTCACTCAAAACCTATTACCATATCTCTTGTACCTCCTACAGAATTTTTATTACATTATTACTTTTGCAAATACATAGGTTATTTTAAAAGCCTAATTAATGTGTCAGCTGGTCAAATAAATCATCAGAAACCAGAATCAGAAAAATCGTGAAGATTCACTGGCAAACATTACTCACAGCAACTAATACCATACTTTTATAGCAGGAGGAATTCACCTTAAGATTAATTAACGAGTCAAATGCTGGCAGTTCTAATGGGGCAAATGAATAGGAAGCATTTTTAAAACCAACTTAAGTAGAACCTCTCATCTAAAAAGTCTGGCACTTTCACAGAATTCTTTTTAAATTAAAAAAAAACTGAAAGTGAGAATAGAGATGGGGAGGGGAAGTGTGCAAGGATATTTCTGAGACAGATAGACAAGGCAAACAAAGGGGGTCACAAGTTTTTTTGTTGGGGTTGAAATGATTCCTAGGCTCACACTAATTCCTCAAGTAAAGGCACATGTCAAGTTTACCCATTTAAGATTTTTTTTCTATCATGGAGGTAATCTCTTCAGTTGAATTTGGACATACTTCCTACTGAGTTTATTAAAAATATATCTTTGTTTCATTAAAAACAGTCATGATGTATTTTTTAATCTTCCAGATTTGTAGAAAAACTATCAGTTAGTCAGTACAATGGAAATATTTGGAGTCTAGGACACTAAGCTTAAAATCTGAGATTTGTAATTTGCTACTTCCTTGACCTGTGTCAATTCCCATAATTTTTTTTCATCTCAACTTATTGTGGTAAAGTAAAGGGGTTGGATTAGATTATATTTCTAAGTCTATTTTGCTAAATTTTATGGTGTGTATACATAAAGAGAGAGAGAGAAAAAGGAAGTTTTATTGATAAGAAAATTTTTATTTGATTGAAGACTTACACCCATTTGTTTTGAATATCATGAACACAGCCTATGTGAGACCTATGGTTTTTTTTTTTTTTTTTTTTTTAATTTATGTGCTGGTCAATCTCAGGAAGACTATACAGATCTTTCCTATTGGAACAATCGCAATTTTATAATACATTGTTTCATTTGTTTTGAAGTTTAATTCATTGAATACCAAATGATTTTTTCATGCCTTTGGCAACAGAGCTTGTTATTTCACTTTAATGATGGAATGAAAATATTTTGGTTAATAGTATAGGCACTAGGTTTTTAAAATTCTTAGAAAATGCAATGACTATTTAATTAATGTTTTCTTTTTCATCTTAAGTTTAAAACTTCATATACTGAGACAACTAATTTAGAATTCTCAAGGTTAGCTTGAAATTTGTATTTGTTCTAATTCTAAGGGCGTTTGGAGAAAAAAATGTGAATAAAATTTAAGAAAGGATATTGAACCTATTTAAGAGAACAATCTATAATAAGGTTTTTATTTACTTATAAATGTACTTTGTTATACAAAATGTTGTCTTACACTTCAACAATATAAAAAATATAGTATCCACTTTAAATCCTAGCTATTAAGGTTTTTTTTTTCTAATAGTATGCATTCATTCTTAATAAACTAACAATATTGGCAATTCTGCCTCACTGAGGTAGTATATATATATATATATATATGTGTGTGTGTGTGTGTGTGTATACACATATATATGTTTATTTATGTATATATATATATATACATATATATGGGGGTGTTTGTGTGTGTATTCATACATACTTAAAGTAGCTAAATAATGCTATGTATTTTTGCCATTTCTCTTTGGCAGTGTGGTTCAATGATCAATCTCAGTTTTAATTTAGATCAACACTATTTCACAGTAATAAATTACATTGAAATAAATATAGCATAGAATAACATAACAAGCATCCTTCTTTTAAAAATCACCACTATTGAACAATTAAAGAAAAATTCAAAATTAGGCTCTCAATACATAGTTACAAAGTAAATCCCCACATCTGTCAGTTTGAAAATATATGTTTCCTTCTACTTTTAAGTTAATCTCCTTTGTTACAGGAGATAAGTGTTATATTTTATCTTCAATTTTTGGACTCATAGTTTATCATTATGTTGCTCAAAAGTCTAAAAGGTTTAAGAAAATTGTATTTCACTAAAATGTTATAATAGTTGCATAAATTATTTTATTCACTTTGCTTTGAATCCATTCATAGAGTTCTTCCCAGTTTTCTCTTATGTGATACAATAATTTGATTACACTTATATTTACAAATTTTATTGAACTATTCCCCAATAGGAGATAATTCCTTAGTTTCCATTTTTTGGTTACCAAGAAAGCATTTTAGATGTACCACTTTATGTGCTAACAATTGATAAGCAAATTACAAAGCATTGTTAAGATCCCCTAAAATAGATAGTCAACCTGCATATACTGTTACCTTAATTTGAGTTGCTAGGTGTAATGACATATTTCTTGAAGGAAAAAAAAATCTATAATTCAGACTTCCCATTAATTCAGAAGGCACTTATTACTTCTTCCTGCTTAGGGATAAAAACATACATGTTCCCAGTTTAAAACTCTGTCTACTTGTATATTGATTTTCAAGAAAAGCTTTAAGACATAATGGTGTGTGTTTTCAGATAATGACTGAATTGACATTTTTTTTAGTAAAGTGTTTTAGAAACTATAAGGGCATATTATTAAAAACTCAGGAAAAGCTTTTTAGCGATGAGAAGTAGCACTTAAATTAATGTTATTGTCACATTACTCAACTTTATTACTTCTAATTTTAGTGACTGATTTTAAATCTATTTAATTATGAATGTTATTTTCCAGAACATATTTCACAAAAGATAGCATAGATTGTCTATGACAAATTTTGTCAACTCTGATTAAACATAAGATAGTATTAACAGGTCTATATAATTACAGGTATTAATCTGGAGACAAAAATTACATGCTGCAGTAGTATATAGATTCCACCCATAGAAAGCACCAGTGTTAAATACCTAGAAACTACTTGTTTAGAGAAGCAATGGGAATTATAGATTATAGGCACCTTCATGAAATAGTTTGTTGTATTCAAATGCTGTGGAAAGTGTCAAGAAATTGAAAAATTAGAATAGTAGCCCCCTTTCTTCCAGATAGTTGCAGAAACTAGGGAATGATGGAAATGTTGTTAATTATGGAGACTACTTCCTCTCTCAAACTTTTAAATCAATGTTGAAAGAAAAATTCCATCATACTGATAAGGAAAGGATATAGCATTAAAAATAGGAGATTTTTTAAAAAGCTATGTAACAATAAGTCTAAGCTTTAGATCAGAAGCCAATCTTCATGGCCCATTCTGTAAGCATTTTTAAAACATATGGAGAGTTAAGGGTAGCATGATTAAGTTCATCGATCAAGTCAATAAATTCCACTTAAAATAAGTAATAAGATTTTCAACCAATCCATTTTAATCTTAAACTTTAGATTAATTGTGGAAAGTCCTTGAAAGCCATTGAATAAAGTAAAATGACAGAGACAGGAAGTCTGTTTCAATACCTTGGATGACATATAAAACATTCAGTTAATTGTAGATAGATGCTTCTACTGATGAGAAAGAGAGAGACAGAGAGAGAGAAAGAGAGAGACAGAGAGAGATAGAGAGAGAGAGAGACAGAGAGAGAGAGAGAAAGAGAGAGAGACAGAGAAAGGGAGGAAAATAAAAAGAGCGAGGGAGGGAAAGACAGAGATAGAGAAAGGAAGAAGGAGAGAATAAATGTATTCTAGCAAACACCTAAGAATGAAATACATGGCACTAGGGGATGAAGAGGCCTAACCTTTGGTGTTTGCTTTGGCATCCTACTTTTTTCTTCAATGTTAGCTGAAGAAGGTGACCACAGGCTTTGAAAGTTCCAGAGGATTTCCCATTGCATCATGCATAAAGAGGAATTTCTTGAGCACCCCATGAATTGGAGAAAAGAACACTCTCGACTTGTAGGTTACCTCTTTACCAAAAGAGAACTTAAAGTTTGGATTACAATTACATGAGTATGTTAAATTGCAATTTCTGTATTAATAAATCCATTTTTTCAATGAGAAAACAATCAAAACAAAATCAATAAGAGCAAGAATTTATTCCAACAGAAAGTATATTCAGTGAAGCATCTAATCAACAAAAAAAAATAGAAAAGAAGTCAAATTTGAGTTGGTATATACCTAAGGAAACAAAATAGCCATTTGTGTGACTTTGGGAACATAATCTCTTTGAGTCTCAGTTGGGGGATAGGTCTTGATGGCCTCTTGGAATCCCTTTCATCTGTATATCTAGGTCTTATTATGTTGAGAAAGCAGGTGTAATATGCCACCATCAATATCAGCTTGATTAGGTTTATAATATAGTTGTATTGTGCCAGGGAACTTACTGCTGAATTTGAACATGAAGTTTATAAATGCAAAGTTAGGCAATCTTTGTGCAGAAATTAAAGCCTCCATTATTTCTGTTATATTCTCAACACTGTTCATTTTGGTAAATATAATAATATGATGGCTTCCAAAAATTATGCAACTTTGGGGGAAAAAATGAAATGTCAGTATGCTCTTTGAAATTCTAATCATTTAGCTATGAATTTACATTTGTTGAATGTTTCATTGTCCCTTTTTTCCAAATGGTGATTAAAGACAACTGGTTTGAAGAAATATCACTGGAGCAGTTGAAATTTGCATGAGTAAAAGCAAGAGAAATAGTAAAGTTGTTAAATAACAAAAAACATAAAATACCAGGCCAATATACAGAAAATTCAAGTCATAATTTAATCATAGAGATGCACAAATATTATTGTTAATAGAAAGAAAAGGTTTTTGGTTTGGTTTGAAGGAATGTTTTAGCTGCAGATAGCATGAAAATAACTAATTTAAAGGATATACTAAAATATATTTATTGAACATTTTGGCAAAAAAAGATAAATTTTCCAGAAAGTGATTGATGCTTTTAATTTTTATATTAATTTTATTTAATAAGAAAAATATATTTTCTCACCCTCCCAACCCTGACTTCATTGAAAAAAAAAAGAAAGTCCTTGTAATGAATATCTGTAAGCAATCAAAATAAATTCCTTAATTTGCCATATTCATAAAACATGTTTTATTCTTCACCTTAGATCTATTACTTCGTCAGGAGGTGAATAGCATGTTTCATTATAAGTAACCTAGAATCATAGACAATCTTCTAACAGCTTTTAAAATTGTTTGCATTTACAGTGCTGTAGCTATTGTTACCTTGGTTCTGCTCATTTTTATTCTTCAGTTTAGACAGTATTCAGATTTGTTTTTTATAAAAATACTGATTTTATAGCATAAACTGTTCCTCTGATTCTTTTATTCACATCAATCTATTCAAGACTTTCCAGTTCCTTATAGAATCATCTATTTTTCATGTATTTCAGCGTAATTGTCTTCCATTATAATAATATACTATGATTTTTCTAGTTATTCAATTATCGCGCAACTTACAGTTTTTAAAAACCAAAAGTAAAATTTAAAAACCTGCTGTTGACACCAATAGGATAGTTTTATGATATAAAGTTGTTTCAATAATTCTTAAATGTAAAAAAGTCTTTTTTTATTGTTGTTCCCTTGTGTTCAAGTCTTTGTGACTCCATATATGGGATGTTTTTTGGCAAAGATACTAGAATAGTTTGCCATTTCTTTCTCCAACTCATTTTGTAGATGAGGAACTGAGGCAAACCATTTTAAACTACATCCCCAGGAATCACACATTTAGTAAGTATCTGAAGCTAGATTTTAACTCAGGAAAATTCATCTTCCTAGCTCTAGGGCCAGCTAGACTCTGTCACTCACTATTGTATCACTTAGCTGCCCCCAAACTATCTTTGGGGTGAAGGGACATATCTGCCCTTTCTGCTATTGACATGGGGGAAATACTGTGTGGGAGTCATCAAATACAAAAAAGGTTCAAATGGTTCTTCTTGCAAAGAATTTGTTGGGAAGAGTAATGTTCTTATGTCTGAATACCTTGATAATAAACTGAAAAACTAAAACTCTGTAAGTAGATGAAAGAAAATACATAAAGATATTAATTTAATTATACATGAAGGAATGTGGTGTTAGAGATATACTTAAAATTCTGAAATAACTCAAAACCATTAGTTGAGGAATAAAGCATCTTAATTGAGATTATGGGGTTGAAAACCTGTCACTCTGGAGAATATCCAAGTGGATTTTCCAATCAAAAATGCCCATGAAAAATTTTTTATGGTTTTGGGAGGAAAAAGGAAGGAAACAGTATGAGGTAATGAGTCCTGGCCATTAGACCCCCGAGGCCCTTGGTAATACAGGCAAGAAAAGCCACTGGGTTCTGGCTATTTTGCCCTTCCTAACACAAACCACAACAGAAGGGGGCAAGGACACTAAAAGCTAAGATCCAGCTTGGCTGGGCTTCCCACAAGAAAAACTCCCTAAGTGGGAGGACCAAGGATGTGGTTCAGCTCAACCTAATCAAGACTAAATAGCTTAAGAGCAGGAATATAAGGATGTTATGAAATTATGACATTACAAGGATCCTTTAAAGGCATGGCAGTGCATATTGCATTTGGTATTAACAATTCCTATCATTATATTAACAACTTTGCCATATTTTATAAATCTATCAACATTAAAACCATATCAATAATTAATTCTATATAACTGATAAATTTTTCTTTAATGAAAATTATATAATGAGAAAAACATATTGTATTAAACCCCAACAAAGCTCAATGTCAGTGGGAAATTCCAATTTACAAGCCTTAGTCAAAAATGTAGTTTCTTTTGTGTTTTATTTGAACATATAGCATGTTTCACAGACAATAAATCTGTATCATAAAATATAAATGATGAGTAACTATTACATACATTTTTTCCTTTCAATTTCATACAAAACAGAATTTCAAAGGATTACTCTTGGCACAATAGTTTGAAGACATAGGGGCAAAAGCATAGAACATTTCTAAATAATTATGAAGCCATGTGGTGAATATGTACATGTATACTTGTGCTCATGTGACAAACTACAAGGAATCTGAGCTAAATTAAGAAATTTTCCATTATCAAATTCATTTTATGTAAAAAATTTGCCCTTAAAATATACTGACTTGTTGAATTTATTTAAAACATGAGTATTCTAACCCCATCAATAATTGATTAAACATGCAGAAAGATTTTTTGTACATTACAAATATGGATATTGCAAAAGATTTTTCAAATAAGTATATATTATTTTATTATAAGTTTAAATCTTGTATAGTTATGCAAAGTTTAAATGAAATATAAGCTAAGAAAAATATTAATGCAGTTTTTATAAAAAAGGGATAATAACATTTTTAAAGGGGTTTACTAAGAAAAAAATAAAAGCTTGGATCCCCTGGCTGTCATGTATGACTGATGATAGCGAATAAGCTTATTATTTGAATGATGCCTTTCATAGACTGAAGTACACATCCTTGCTATGTTTTGCATTATTTGAAATAAAGTTATGTGTTAGTTGCTTTATGTTTTGCCAATTGAGAATGAATAGACTTTCTTAGAGAACCCTTGGGCATAATTTATAGCTGTGTACAACTAATACTATAGTAATTCCACTATGTTATGTTCTGCAATATAGAGCACAGTAACAGAGAACTTCTGTATAGTGTAATACATATAATTCTAATGATTAATCCATTATGCTATCCATGCATGATTTCTTTTTACATTATAACTAGCTCCATATTCTAGGAACTTTAGAGTAAGTCATTAAAACATCATTTTTATGCATTACAACATTTATATAGAATGACACTGTTTATCACACAATATTGTTAACACCATAGCAAATTAAACTGGAAAATGCAGTTTTAGTTCATGTATTTATGCCTATCTGTAGGAATTCGCAAACCCTCTTCTGAGCAGATCATTCTCATAAAAAAGTTAGCAGCTTTACCAGCAGCCTACAAAGTGAAAACAAAGGCCATAGGATTTATTTTTCCAGAGGCATTTTCAAGTTTTCTGTATTGGATTAGAATTCTTCCCTTTTTAAATTTATACCCAGAAATTATATGATGACTTTGCTCTAACAATTTCTGGCCTATACAGGCACATCTCATTTTATCACATTTCGCTTTATCACATTTCACAGATACTGCTTTTTTTTTTAAGCAAATTGAAGGTTTTTGTCAACCCTGCATTGAGCAATCCATAGGCACCATTTTTACAACAACTTGTGCTCACATAGTGTCTTCAGAACATTTTAGTAATTCTCAATATTTTAAATGTTTTTCATTATTGTTATATCTATTATGGTGATATGTGACCAGTGATCTTTGGTGTTAGTATTCTAATTGTTTTGGGGCACTACAAATGGTGCCTATATGAGATGGCAAACTTAATAGATAAATGTTGTGTGTGTTTTGACTGCTCCACTAACTGGCAATTTCCTATTTCACTTTCTCTTCTCAGACTCCCTCCCTATTCCCTGAAAGACAACAATATTATGGAATATTACATAAACTTACTTGATAAAGCAGTGGCAAAGTTAGAGAAGAATGACTCCAAATTTGAAAGAAGTTCTACTGTGGGTACAATGCTATCAAACAGCATTACTTGCTACTGAGAAATCTTTTTGTAATGGGGACAGTCAATTGATGTGACAAATTTCATTGTTGTCTTATGTTTAAAAATTGCCATAGCTACCCCAACTATTAGGAACCACCACTTTAATCAGTCTGCAGCAATCAACACTGAGGGAAGATTCCCAGCAAAAAGATTATGACTTACTTGAAAGGTTCAGATGATAACACTTTTTGGCTATAATTTAAATTAAGATACATACATTTTTAGACATAATAATATTGTAAATTCAAAGAGGGAATAACATACATACTTAATATAGGTAGAGAAATCTATCTTACCCTGAAGAAAAATAGGAGAAGAATGGGATATGGGAAGGGGGGAGGGTGATAAGGGAGCATATCCTTAGGGGATGGGAGTGTCAATACCAAAACACTTTTGAGAAAGGACAGGATCAAAGGAGAAAAGAGAATAAATGGGAGAATAAAAATATAAGTAAAACAATAAATCAGAGAAAATAGTTAGCAATAGTAATTGTAAAAAGAATTTTGAGGCAATTTTCTCTGATGAAGTCTCATCTCTCAAACTTAGAAAGAACTGAGTCAAATTTATGAAAAATAAGAGCCATGCCCCAATTGCTAAATGATCAAAAGATATGATCTGTGCCCAAAAGGCTATAAATTCATGCATATCCTTTGACCTAACAACATTGCTACTAGGCATGAATATCAAAAGAAATTTTAAAGAAAGGAAAATTACCAATGTGTAAAAAAATATTAATAGCTCTCTTCTCAGGCAAAAAAAAAATGAAAATTGAGGAGATGCCCATCAATTGGGTAATGACTCCATAAACTGTGGTATGTATTTGTTTGCAATGGAATACTGTTGTTCTATGGGAAATGATGAGCAGGATTTTCTAAGGAAAAAAAAAACCAAAAAACAAAAAACAAAACAAAATCTGGAATGGAAAGTCTTCCATGAACTTCCATGAAATGCCCTGTATACAAAGTAATAACAATGTTCTGGGATAATCAGCTGTAAATGATTTTGCTATGCTCAATAGTTCAATCATCCATGACTACTCTGATGGATTTAAAAATCCTACTCATATTCAGAGAAAAAATTGATTGTATCTGAGTACAGATTGAAGCATTTTCTCTTTCTCTCTCTCTCTTTTAAACAATTTTTCTTGAGGGTCTTTATTTTCATTAGAGTGGGAGATCTATGTTTTCTCTCACAACTTGACTTTTATGGAAATGTTTTGCATAACTTCACATGTGATTTCTCAATTCTGGGTGGGGATGAGGAGGAGAACACAGAACTCAAAAAAAAATCTTATGCAAATGTAAAAAAAATGTATTTTTGAATGTAAGTGGGGCAAAATATTAAATAAATAAATAAAATGCTATATAAAAGTAGTTTACAAACTTAATAGACTATAATGCACTATAGTGTAAACATGACATATGCACTGAGAAAAAATTCGTATAACTCTTTTTACTGTGATAATTTCTTTATTGCAATTGTCTGGAACTGAACCTATAATGTCTTCGAAGTATGCCTATAATGTATAGTGGATGGAAAAGGGGAGAGGATGGATCATTCAATATAATTCAAAGGGAAGTAATGGAACTACAAGAGTTATATTATATTAAAATCAAGCTGGATAAAAAAAAATCAAATACATATAAGTTGGTTCCCTTCCAAAGAAGGGAAGTAAATTCATTCATAGAGGTAAATTCACATATAGAGGTTTGAAAATAAAAGTAGTTGTGAAAAAGGAGTTAAAGAAATGTTATTTCCATTATCCTTGAACAAAGAATTTCAAATTCTCCCCAGAAGAGAGTTTGCATCATTTTATAGACTCCTGTATAGAAGTGTCATAACTTTGTAAACAAGAAGCTACAGCAATAAAAAAAAAGAAAACAAATTAGAACTATCAAGTAAAACTGTTTTGAGAAAACATAAAATTGGAATCAGTTATTGGATGGCTTTCTAAAACCAATAACAAATGAACAGGGTCATAAATGCACTGATAAATATCTGGTGAGCAGATTCAATTGAAACAACCCCATAATAAATGTTTAATTTTCTGCTTAGCAGTACAACACTTTTGAAAACCTAAGGTGCTATGGCCAAAGCATTATGGACAAAAATGCTTTTTAATAACTACATTGAACAGATTGTAGGATTTTAAAAAAACTAAAATAAATCCTTTGCAAATAACTGTTTCATACACTGATTTCCAACACCACAGATTTAAATCTCTGATCAAAATTTAAAATAACCTTAAAATGTATTATTCTCTCTTACCTATTTATATTTTGGCAAGATATGTTGAATTTTTAAAAATTGAAGTATAATACTTAATAAAGTAGAATATATCCAGATAGAGGGATATTGTGGCAAGTTTCATGAACATTAGAATTAGACAAAGTACCTGTTATAGGTGTGTACCTAATAATTCTTCACTGTACAGCATTGCTATTGTTCTTCTAGCAGCAGTGAGAGTGTGATAAAAACAAGAAAGAAGAAGAAAAGGAAAGAGGGAAGTAAGGAAAAAAAGGAAGGAAGGGAGGGAGGAAGGGAGGGAAAGAGAATGGAGGGAAGAAAAGAGAATGAAGGGAGGGAAAGAGAATGGAGGGAGGAAGAGAGGAAGGAAGCAAGCCTTTATTTATTGTATACAATGTGCTAGCCACTGTGCAACAGCAACTCTGGGAGGTAAGTACTTTTATTACCCCCTTTTTACAGTTGAGGAAACTGAGGCCTTCAGCAGTTAAGTGGCTTAACAAAAGTCATATAACTAGTAAGTATCTAAGTCCTATTTGAACTCAGTTTTTCTTGATTCTGGGTCCTCCCTATAAACATGGTGTGACTTAGTTGCCAATAGTCTTTAGCTGTAGTTCTAATGGAACTAAGGTACCCATAATTTTTACCTTCTAAGGCCTATGAGGTGAGAGTTATTGATAGGTCTTCAATTCAGATTTGGCACTATCTTTATAGATGCATAGATTCCATACCCTGTAGGACTCCCAAAGTAGCGTTATTCATTTTTGTATGAAGAAGTTGATCTTTAGTACTGTAGATTTCCAAGCAATAGTGCTAGAATGTAAATCTAGGTTACCAGATTTATAATCTAGCCTTCTTTCTATTCTTCTGCCTAGTCCCCAATGTTAGACTGAACACAAATACTTAAAAAATTAGTTTTTAATTAAATCTGTCCTGGAGTCCAAGTGCAAAAGATACAATGAGGCACAAACAGAATAGAAAACCAAGCTGATCAGACAGATAATTAAACTAATTACTATGGGAATAATAGGAACACGGGACCCAAAAGGTAGAAACTGGAGATGTGTAATAACTTCAGGCAGGAAAGCAAATTAGGGTCATTCACTTCAGCAATTTGAAAGAGGACTCCCTGGATTTGAATTTTAAAAGGGGGGGGGAGCACTTGATCAATTTCTGCTATCCATTTCAGTTCTTTCATTTGGTGGCAAAAGCTATTACACATGAACAATTATGTGGGAATCCTATATATTCAGAAGGGATAAGAAAAGGAACCCCATTCAGAACACTTGTATGTCCAGAAAAAAAGTATTTGTGCATATCCTATATATTTGGATAGAAATAAGCATTGAAAGCTGTGGGCCTTTAAATCTTCATCTTGGGGGACTATATGACCATTCTCAGAATCCGAATGTATTATGACTAATGATTCCTTCCCAGCTTTTCCTTTCTGTAGAGAAAAAAATCTCATTTCTGATGTCCGTTATACTTGTCTTGAATTTGGGGAGTTTCAAAATGGTGAATTGTAGGGAGCAATGTGTTATCTGCTACTTTTACTTCTAATTTGCACTTTGGGATCTTGAAACTATGGAATTAGAATGTTTCCTGATTTACTTCAGATTGCTAAGAAGAGAGATATGGAGTGTTCTAGTTACACTCTCAAATAGTATCCCAGTATGAAGATACATAGCAGAGCTCAAGAACATGCAATCCATCAAATATTTATTAAACTGTTAATAAGTATCAGACAAAAGATATACAAAGAAAAAAATAAGATAGAATACATTAGATTCTAATAGAGGAAATAATAAGCAAATACATAGGTATTTAGAAAGCACGTATAAAGATGATGCCATAGGGAAATAACATCTATGACCAGAATAGAACTTATGCAGAATATAGCTTTTCATCAGGTTCTTAAGGGTAAAAAAGATTTCAAGTATTAAAAGTGAGGAGCAAGTGCATTCCAAGCATGGGGTGTATAAGCAACATAAGGGCAGAAAAGCGAGAAATGCAATGTCATCAGTGAAGAATAGCAAGCAGACCAATTTGATTAGACCAGAAAATATGAGGATAGTAGGTGGAAAAGTAGGTGGCACCAGATTGGACAGAGCTTTAAATGACAAACAAAGGAATTTGTCTTTTATCTTAGAGGTAGAGAGAGCCAATTAAGTTAGCTGAACAGATTTATTCTTTAGGAAAATCAGTTTGATCATTCTATGGAACAGGGATTAGAGTGAGGAAAGCTTGAAATGCCAAGAACAATAAAAAGTGAGTTACAGAGCAGAGTATAAACATTTAATTGATACTTCTTAAATCAATTCAATGTGATAATTCATTGGAACAATTACATCAGTATATCTATTTATACACACATGTATATGTACATATTAAATACGTATATGTGTGCATACTAAGCTAATGATATACAAAACTATCCTGAGCTAATGATAATAAATTTAATTATATCACTCTCTCTTTTTAGTTAAAGATGTTATTTTTTAAAAGTACATTCAAGTAACAGAATACCATAAAATATAAAAATCCCTAAAAAAAGGAAAATGGGATATGATTTTCAAAAATTATAAGCTAGATTCTTTTTTCCCCACACACCAAAGTGATCTGATTATTGGTAAAAGGAGAACAAAGAATTTGGTTATATGATTACTATGTGTCCATGAATTTTTATTTGTAATTTTTATAAAAATGTGTATTCCAAAGATAAAAAGACCAAAGTCCAAGGAACATGAATCTCCCTCAGATGCAGAAATGGCTAAAGACAATAGCTGAGAGCAGGAACAAGTGTCTAATGTCCATTGGCTCTAGAACATACTTAGTGAGGTGATGCAGTGGATAAAGTGTTGGGGGTGATAAAAGGACCTGAGTTCAAATCTATCCTCAGACATTCACTGCCTTTGTGATCCTGGGCAAATCACTTAATTTCATGCAGCATGTTTCTACATCTGCAGAATGTGAATAATAATAATAACACCTAGCTTTTACAGTTGTTATGAGGATAAAATGAGCTAACATTTGAAAAGTGTTTTATAAATTTCCTAGCATTATACAAATGCTAGCTATTATAATTACTATTATTATTATATAGTTCTTTGTTCAGTCAATGAGAAGGAAGCAGTATGGCATAGTAGCACTAGATTTTAAATTGAATGTAATTATATAATCCAATTCAAACCCTTGCTCATATTTAAAAAAATATTAATGGCCATTCACTCTGAGCTCTCTTTTCTCCCTTCTTCCTCATCTCCTATCACTTATTCAAGTGCCTTCTACCAGTTCTTCATTTTTCATCCGTGTTACATGAGGAAGAAGTCTCATACCTTACCAAGTCAAATAACCCTATTTGTTAAACAATTTATTTCCATCCTATCTCCCCAATAGATACTCCCCACTCACCACCACTGTCACTATCACCCTAGTCATCTCCTAATCTATCACTTAGTTCAAATTTCTCCCACTCTATTATCTCATTTCATACTGCCTCCAAATATGCCCAGGTTTTCCCAATCCTGAAAAAAATCTTTTTTTCTATCCTCCTCACTGAATAGTCTTTCTATATTTCTTCTGTTGTTTTTTTTGTAATTGAATTCCTTGAAAACCTGTCTATAATAGGTACCTTTACATTCTCTCCTCTCATTCTCTTAATCTCTTACAATTTGTCTTGCAACCTTATCATTCCACCAAAACTGCTCTAAGATTACCAATGATCTCTTAGTTGCCATTGAAAAAAAAATGCCTTTGTTGCACTTTGTGCCTAGTGTATTGTAAGAGTCCACTAGTAAGTCTGACTGCCTCTCACTCCATTCAACCAAAAAAACTAATTTTCCTAATGCTCAGATCATGTTATCTTTCCCCTGACCCAACTTAATAAACTCTAGGGACTTCCTGTTGTTTCCAGGATCTAATATAAATAGCCTCATTTTTCTTGAACTCTCTGTAGCTTTTGACAATGTTGATCATGTTTTCATCCTCAGAACTCTCTCTTTTTTTTCCGGTTTTTCAGGACATCACTCTCGTAATTTGCACATACTTATTTTACCACTCCTTCTCTGTCTCCTTTGTTGGATCCTCTTCCAGATCACATCCTCTAATCATAGGTGGCCCTCAGAGTTAGTTCATTGATTTTATTACCATTTCAGTGCTAATGATTTTCAAATCTATCTTTTTCTGGACTAATTTCTCTGCTGATCTCCAATTTCACATCTCCAATTGCGTTTCAGATATTTGAAATGGATTTCCAGTAGACATCTTATATTCAGTATCTCCAAAACAGAATCCATCATGTTTCCCCTTAAACCCTGCTTCCCTAACTTTCCTATTACTGTGGAGAACAACACACTCCCAGTCACTCAGGCTCACAATCTAGGAGGCATCCTGGATTCCTTTCTCTCAACCCCATATCCAATCTATTGCCAAAGTATATAGATTTCACATTTCTCATATGTGAGCCCTTCTCTCCTCCAAATGCTACTACCCTGATTCAGGCCCTTGTCACTTTGTGCCTGGTGTACTGTAAAAGTCCACTAGTAAATCCACCTGCTTCAAGTCTTTTCCCACTCCAATCCATCCTCCATTCAACTAAGAAACTAATTTTCCTAATGCTCAAGTCTGAGTATATTATCCCCTCCACAACTTAATAAACTGTAGGGACTTCCTATTGTTTCCAGGACCAAATATAAAATGCTCTGTTGACATTCAAAGACCTTCATAATATCGCCCTTTCCAACTTTTCCAGGTATTTTTATAAACCTTGCTCAGCATCACATGCTTCTAACAACGATATTAGCCCCCTAGCTATTTTGCAAACTCCAGTAGCTCTGTGAATTCTCCCTGTGCTTGCACGAGTTTCCTCCTGCACTCCAACTTTTAACATCCCTGCCTTCCATTAAGTCCCAACGAAAATTCTTCTTTCTATAGGAAACCTTTTTCAACCCTTCTTAATTCCAGTGCCTTATTTCCTATTTATCCTGACTATAGTTTGTTTTGTGTATATATGTGTGTGTGTGTTTGTGTATGTTTTTGTCCAATTTGATTGCAAGCTCCTTGAAGGCAAGGATCATCTTTTACCTCTAGCACTTGGCACTTACACATATTAGGTGCTTAATAAAGGATTATTGATTGATTGATTGTATCAATGTGCTCCTGTGGACCACAATGTTCTCTTTATAAAAGGAGGGCATTGGATTAAATGAAATCTGAGTTCCTTTATATTTCCAAATTTTAAGCAGGGGATAAGCCATTAAGATGTTCAAGGACAAGATTAGAGCAACAGCTCAACTTTGAAGGAAAGTCCATGAAATTATCAAATTTTGGAGGTTTTATGTACTATATACCTGTGCCGCAGAATTTGATGATACTCTCAGCAGTAGTTATAATGTAATATGTGCAATTTCACCCCTAATGACAGAGCTAGGAAATATAATCCCAAAAGGAATTGCTTCAGTTTGAACAACCAGAAATAAAGCAGATGAATTGAGGGAAAAGAAAATTGTCAGAGATAAGACTTTGAGAACTTCAAGGGAGGTAAAGGAGACAGAAGGTCTGAAGTCAAAGAAAGAGAACCTTTAGGAAGGTCATGCAGCAAAGAATCTTTCTCATCCAGAGAGCTAAGGATAAGGTCACTGCCTCTTTAAGTCTGCAGGTAATAAATCCAACATAAGGAGAAAAGGCCAGAAAATCTAAGAAAAAAAGAGTTGACTGCAGGAGGACATAGGTGAGAAGCACCTGGCTAGTTTCCAACACCTGATTTTAAGTTTAGGAAGCATAGTCCCAAAGTCTGAAGAGACTAGATAGCCTCGAGGATCAATTTTACCAACTATATAAAAGACAAAAATCTAACAGAAAGGGGTCAGGAATAAAAGAGGAAACTAGGAAGGAGCAAGACCAAGTTTTCAGTTTTGTTTTATTTACTTTCAGAACCATTATTTATAATAGGCAATGTCACTCACAACTTTATCATTTTTATTTGTTGTTTCATATACTGTCTACCTTCTCCACAACCAACATATACATACTCCTATGCATTTCCAGGTTCTTCTACTGTGTTTGGTAGTAATCCCAATAACTCCTGAGATACTGCTTTTATCAAGCATGGGATAATAAAGGAAATACCAAAAAAATGTCATTTTCCATCTACAGATAAGTCAGAGTTGGAAATCATAGTCCAAAAAGAGAAAAGGTGACAGTAGGAATTCATTAGAAGTCCCCAGCAAAGTGACATTTTGGGGCAGAAAAGTAAAGTGGTGTCCAGGGAAACATATGAGATAGCAGTCATGTTCCCATCCGTGAAATCTGTGACCCCCTCTCATAATCAGGCATGGGAAAGAAAACATCTATAAAGGGAGAACAGAGCAATGGGTACAGCAAGTCATCTGTCTCAACAACTTAATGAGAGGCATATGCCAGCACCAGTACCACCGCCTACCATGTTTAGCAAAAATAACTCCTTTTTAACATAAAGAAGCAAATTCATTTATTATACCCATAGTCACACCGACTAGCTACGCCCTCTGGACAAAAGGTTCATAAAAATAAATTTATCTGGTCCCAAGGTATCTTTTGAGCTCACCCAATGTGTGCCCTCCTGATAAACCTCCAACTCTTCCCTTTACCAGTTACACTTTTCTAAAAATGTATAAAAAACCCATTTTGTCCACTGGTCACCCAGCCAGTGCCATAGCAGGCAATTAGCTTGGTTATTGAGACTGACTGACTAGCAGGACAGGAAAGCCTGCCCAACTCTGCCCAAAGGGAGCTATGATCTTGCCTGGCTGGTGATCTTAACAAGATGATCCCATCCTTTTAATGTAGAGTCAGTGCTTCCCATGTTCCTGTAAGTGTGGACAGCTCCTATGGTCTTGTCTAAACATGGCCATAGGCATTTACACCTGCCATTATAATAAGGTTGGACATCACTCTTAACTGGACCTGTAATTCTCTGCCATGGCTCCTCATGTTTCACATATACCCAGACCTTGGGCTTCTGTATCATAACCACAAAGATAAGGTAGATTCAAAGCCCCCAGTACTCAAAACTTCTTTTACAGTCTTATGAACGTAAGATACAGGATGGGCAACTGAGAAAGTTCCCTCTAAAATTGTTCTTGACTTCTTTTGCTAAGAGTACTTTCAATTATTGGAATAACTAAAATATTAGAAAAAAGAGAAAACATAATGAAGACTGAAAGTATCAGTACTTTAGCATATTCTACATATACCTCTTTACTTATGAAAAGACATCTTTTGCTCTCTTTTGCTATGAGTACTTCTAATTATTGGAATAACTAAAAAGTTAGAAAAAAAAGAAATATCAGTAGTTGAATATATTCTACATACACTTGTTTACTAATGAAAAGACATCTTTTGCACTCTTTTGCTATGAGCATTTCCAATTATTGGAATTACTAAAAGTTAGAAAAAAGAGAAAATGTAATAAAGACTGAAAGTATCAGTACTTTAGCATATTCTACATACAGCTGTTTACTAATGAAAATAGTTGTCACCATAAGAAAGACACAAAAAGTGAATGCAAGCATTGCATAAATGGCAGTTGCTGCCAATGGTGGGGATTGGATTTTATAAGCTTTCAAATAGCTAGAAAAAGCAGATTTCACAGGCTGATTTTTGCTGTCACACAGATGGTCCTCATTGACAGAGGGTGAAAGTTAAGCAGTACAAAGTATAGAGCACTGGTCCTGGAATCAAGAAGGATGGAGTTAAAATCTAGCTTCAGTCACTTACTAGATGTGTGACTAGATGTGTAACAAGTCATTTACGGTCTATCTGCCCCAGTTTCCTCAGCTGTAAAATAGGGGAAATCATAGTACCTCCCTCTCAGAGTTGTGAGGAGAAAATAAGACAGGATATACAAAGCGCTTATGCCTGGAACATAGAAATACTTAATAAATGCATGTTCCCTTCCCTTCCCCCTGGCAAGAAGGGACTCAAGAAATTTCCATGATGAGGAAATAATCACTATATGATCTTCTGGAATAGCTTTCCTTGTGTTTGCATTTGTACTTCTCTATTTGGGGAAAGTATTGGATATTATACCCACGTGCTGTGGTGCCTAAGACCTTAGAGAGAATCCTCAAAGATTTGGTAGTAACCAAAATGACCAATTCACAAACTAAGGGGTAGCTATGTCTTTGACAATACCTTCTGAGCCCTTCCTTTTCTTCAGGTGTGCCTGAAGGTTTTGGAACCTTAGACCTTTTGCAGTCAGAATTAATGGGGTCCCTAACTGTAAGGCATTAAAATATCTGGTGAAGCCCATAGGACCCCAGAGTCTCCTACACACACACACACACACACACACACACACACACACACACACACACACACACACAAAGTTATTTTCTCTATCCATCTATAATGGTGCTTTGTGGAAGTTTAGGAAAAAAGAATATGGTACCAGTTGAAAAAAATCTTCACAGCGGCTATTAATTAGACATTTTAGCCATTGCATTTTCTTGTAAATTTATCTCTTGACAATACAGTGATGTAGAGATGCTCTTTAAATAACTTTTGCTGAACAGACATGTATTTGACTCCATTGAGGGTAAAAAAGGGAACATCTTATATGTATAACATCTTTTTTTTAAACCAGTTAACAAATGTTGTCAGCTGAAAATTAACAGTGTACTTTCCTGCAGTCACCATACTAATCAAGACGTTAGAGACTCAGAGTATCTTCTAATGACACTATTCTAAATTTTCAGATTTTTTTTTCTTGATTCTAGGACCAGTGCTCTATAGTTTGCACTGCTTAACTGAAACAGAGATTTAGTTGAGAATTCTTTAATTCTTAAAAATTTCAGAGCCTTAAAATGCTGCCCTTACTCCTTTCTTCATTTCTCTTCTTAAGGGTTTCCAATTTCCTTATGTAAACAAGACAATATGAAGCCAAAAAGAGCATGCTAAACATGGGAGTTAAAAGTGTAATTTCTAGAGCCTGCCAGAAGGTTTGAAAAAAAACAGACTTTTAAATTAAGAAGCAGCTTCTATGAGTTAAATTTCATTAACAAAAAGGGAGTATTTTAAAATCCCTTATAGCTTTCAGTAGTGTATAAAAAGTTATTTAGAACCTAGGGAAGCTCTTTTGCTTCTCATTTACCTTACTGATGAGAGATAAATGAGTTAAGCTTGGAAAGTATAGCCTTGAGGTATTTTTTACACATGAAACAGCCTGAGCTCTTCTTAAAGACAAGGGAATCATTAACTCTCTCTGCCACTATAGGGCAATCCATGGCAAATAACCTTTTCTAAAGCAATAGTTGCAAGGACAGTAATAGAAAAATTAGGAATCATAATTTTAACCTTAATTGCTTTGCAATAGAGAAGAGATGCCTTTGGGGCTGGGGGTAGCCAGAAAGGGGAGATAAGGCTTTGAACAGAATTCCCAGAATTTGGATAGTTTATTAAAAGGCAAAAACAAAAAACTTTCATTTTTAATTTCATAAATGGAAATGGGTTTCAAATGAGCATTGGATTTCATCTACCATCTCCAAAGTGTCTCTCCACTGACTGTTCTCAATGCCAACATTGTTGTCTCTGCTTCCTGATTTCTCTAGCTTACTTCAAGGCTCAGCTTGAATTCCATCTTTTCTATATGCCATCTTCTATTTTCTATAATTCCATCCCTCTCAGATTACTTTCCATTTTCATTATATATCTCTTATAAGAACATAATTGTTACATATGTCTCTCCTGTTAGAATAATAGTTCCACAGGGAACATGGTCTGTGTCTTTCTTTGTATTTACAATGCTTAGCAAAGGGCCTGGAATATTTTAAGTGCTTAATCAGTATTTGTTGACTGACTAACCTTTGGCCCTCCAGGTGGAACTGTGGAAACCAGCTGCCCTGCCTCAGGAAGAGCTACTCACTCTGGTGCAGGTATAGAGCTCTTTAATGCTAGAGTTTATATTTAGGAAAAGAATAATTGTCCACTTACTGAGGAAAATGAAGGGCAACCCTTCCTGAGCAGCTTTGGAATCTCCAGGTGGCTGCCAAATTGAGACCCTTTCTAGTGGATTATCGTCAGGTATTTCTGAGTAAAGATATCTTTCTATCTAAAAAGTGACAGAGAGAAATGATCTCTTTTATGTTGTTGCTTCAGGGAACCATCAGTGATTGTTTCCAAAATATGAGAGTCTGTCCTAGTTATGCCTGCCCTGAAAATGCCTCCCTTATGATCACTTTTCAGAGAAATTGTAGTCAGATTAGCATGCCTGGGAAGCATGGAAGTGGCCTTTATCAATGCTCTTGGGTTCTGTCTTCACAGGACATTCATTATTCCTACAGAGACATTTAGGGAATATAAGCAGTGACATTTGATTTTTATCTAAATATCCATTATTTTTAGTTTTCTTGCTGTAACATGTATGAGAACTACCCCCAAAGGGATAGTTTTTCATTAGCAGAGTAGAAAATGCAAATGGATTTAATTTGAATACTTTTTTTTAGAAGCTCTTGAAATTGAAGTCTCCATTGGGGAAAAAAAGTATAAGCAAAAGTTATTTTTTAAAAAAAAAATCATGATTTGTTCCTAGATCAACAGTAGAAACTGTACAAAGTGAGACTTGGTGACCCAGTCATAGCACAGCTTAAACAAAATGCCAATTTATGAGAAAATAGAAAAGAACCACAGCTGTGTTCATGGGAATCAAAATTTTCAGAGCAATCACCTTGAATATATCTTGGCTACATAAAGTCATAATGGAGTTCTTTTCATATACATGATCTCCTTAAACTCTGAAAAGATAAGAGATATTCTCTACCATGAGAGATATTTTTCCCTTAGCCTGATTTTTTCTTACTCCAGGTGCACTTAGACTCCATTATATTAATTCTGTGTGTCTGTAGCAATGTCTCATTTAATTTTTTTTTTCTATTGCAATATGGGGAGAACTCTTCAAAGAAAGAATGATCTTCATTAATGATTCTCCTGTCTAGAAATGGCATCTCTGTCTATCATTAGGCTAGTGACAAGATTTAAATATAAACTCCTAAGGGTTTCTTTTCTCCCACACTTTCCTCTTCATAGACAGGTGGCACTCTATAAAAGAGAATAATGGGAAGATAAGAGCTACAAATCAAATATTCTGCTTTAAGCTGTCAGCAAATTTTCCATTCATTCTTTAGAGTCACTAAAGGAATTCCATAACAATCAAAGAAAATGCACTTGTAGAGTGCTACCAGGTTCTGGCCTGCCACAACACCTATCATTATTTTAATGTCATTTCTGTGGCTTTGTGCATTAGAAGAAAGATGCTATAAGTGAAGACATATTAAAACACACCCACATAATGTGCCATGTGGAGCTCATTATCAACACTGGCTCCCTTGCTAGAAGACCAGATGCTAGATGTCCTCAAATTTGCCTTTAGAGAACATTTACATTGTTTAATGGGATGCCCAAGAGCAAGCTTCATGTCCCCAAACTGGCCAAAGAATATTATTTTCAATCATCCAACTATTAGTAAGAATTGACTGAGTACCTACTCTAATCATACAATCTGAAAATCTCAGAATTGGAAAGGATCTTTGGCATAATATAGCCCAAATTCCTTCCCCATCAAGAATGCCCTCTATCACATCCTTGACAGGTGAGCATCCGGCCTAGTACTTGTATTCCTCATCTCACAAAACTGCTATTAGGAAAGTGGACTAATTCACAGAACTAGAGCTCCAAGGACCATAGCTACAGAGCTGGAACAGATCTCAAAATCTATATAGTCCAACTCCTTTATTTTACACATGAGGAAACTGAGACCCAAAGAGAAATCATAGGTAAAGTTGCAAAGGTTGAAGTATCAGAATGGGAATTTGAACCCACATCCTCTAACTCCAGAACTAGCATTCTTGCCTATGTATCATGCTGCTTCATTAAAAACACTACAACCTTGAGTTGTTATTTTTACTCTTAACATTATTATTATTTTCTGGTGATTTAGACTCATTTTCATGAAGCTGCCCATTTCATTTTTGGATGGTTGTGATTGCTAGTCAATTATTTTTAAATTGATTTATAATCTGCTCTTTGTAGTGTCTACACAACTACACAGCTGATCAATGCTTTATATGACAGGCCTTCAAATTTTTGAAGAAAGATGAACTATATATTCCTAAGTGTTCTCTTTTTCAACCAAAATAATCTCAGTCTTTCCAACTGGTCTTCATCTAATATAAATTCAGTTCCCTGGATAGCTATGTGGCACAGTGGATAAAGCACTAGCCCTGGAATAAGGACGTCCTGAATGCAAATGTGACCTCAAACCCTCAACAATTCCTAGCTGTGTCCTGGGCAAGTCACTTACCCCAAATGCCTCCAAAAAAAGGAGGAAAAGGGGACTTGCTCTTCTTACTCTCCCCTAAATGAGCCAGAATAAATCATATGGCATCATGGTAAAAATGAAGATTTTTACTTAAAGTCTAACAGCAACATAAAAAATAAATAACAAGAAGTTAGCTCAAGCAGTGGACACTATCATCATTCATTTCCCAAAGCTACCACTAGTGATTCACTAGTATTGATTCCTAATTAGCCCATACAAAATTCTCCTTTCACTTCCTCAACATAGCAGAAATAACATTTCATCCATTCACAAGGGTAAAATGTTGGCCAGTATTTGCAGAAATATTATTGAGTGTGGAGAGCTTTTCAGAACAATTCTGTAGCCTAAGTCCAACCCTCTAGAAGGATGTAACACAGTGATTATGAAGTGTTATAAAGAACACTATGGATTCCCAGTAGAAAAACAAAGAGAATATTTTAGAGGTAGGTTTCAATCAGCTTTTTCTCATCTATTTCTCTAATCTTCTGCCTAATCTAATTCATTTCTGATTGTAGTGTGGAAATTATATCTGCCTGGGGTCAGGTAAGTGCTAAATTCAGATGAAAGCATTGATTGAGTCAATGAGGCTAATAAAAAGTGAATATGACATTGATGATAACAATTTTTATTTAGAACAGAAAAAAATCACAACCAAAACCATGATAACCATTCAAAATCAAAACCATCATGATGATCTTATCATCTAAGGTCACAACAGAACTAGGTATGAATCAGAGGTAACAAGGAAGCTAGTGACCAAGAAAGCCAGTTAAATAGCAAACATTTAGTATTTTTAAATTAAATTATTTATTCTATTTAAAAATAAAATATGAAAAAATAAAAAGCACATATAATATTTAGAAACAAAAGCAGAGTGTTCATGATTTTCTAACAATAAATATCTCCCTTCTTCCTCTGCTATCCATATTTCTTATTGTTTGGTTATTTGGTTGCTACTTCTCCCTCACAGGACATCCCCTTCTAGATTCATGAAAATATACTTTCTGGTTCAGAATGTTATTATCTCCATGTTCATAAGGAATCCCATTGATTCTTGGGGAAATTCAAATTATTCATAGTTACTTGAAGTTACACTTCTTTTGTAATCAGTCTACTAACCTTCTCTCCACTTCTAAGCCCTCCTAGGCTTTCAAGGAGATGATTTGACTAAAGTATTCAGGAAAAAGGATAAACAATTTGATTGAGAGAGCTCATCCCACATTACTCCCAAGATGTGGTACTTGATTCTTTAAATGACAATTCCTTGGTTCCCACTGAAGGTAGACTAACAATGGAAAAATTCTCTTGCACAAGTTAGTATTCTGATGAGAAGTAATGAATTATCATCTTTTACTATCTACCCTTTTGTCTCTATAGTCAGCATTAAGTAAATATTGAATTATAGAACTATTACTCCTTAGTAAGTTAATAGTTCCTGAGGGCAGATACTACTTCCTCAAGGAAATAAGTCTATTTACAGAAAATGAATACCACTCCCCCAACCCAGAAAAAAATATCTGATTTTTAAAATAAATATCCATTCCAAAATTCTGTGATAAAACTGAAAAAAACTAATGAAAATACTAGAGAATATAATAGGACAGCTGCCATAGTGTATTGAGTGCTAAACAAGGACTTAGGAAGATCTATCTTCCTGAGTTCAAATCTGGTCTTAGATACTTAGTAGCTGTGTCACTTAATCTTGTTTACCTCAAATTTTCAGCTATTAAATAAACTAGAGAAGTAAATGGCAAATCATTCCACTATTTTTTGTTAAAAACCTCCAAATGCAATCATAGTCAAGCATGAGTGAAACAACTGAACAACAGATAAAATAAGTATGTTTCTGTGCGTTTTAAGACCACCATCTCTCTAATGGGAGATTGAGGGCATATTTTCTCTCAAACCTCTGTTCTCATTTTTTTTGTCATTGAATTGATTAGAGTTTAAAGTCTTTTAAATTTTTTTCCCTTATAGTGTCATTTCTAAGTTCTCCTAGTTCAGCTCAATTCAATTTGCCATTCAGTTTCCTAGTTTTATCTAAAATAAAATGGTCTGTTTCATAATTTCTTGTGGCACAATAATTTTTTTCACATTTATATACCAGAATTTGTATAACTATTACCCAATTTCTAAAAGTGCCTCCTTTATTATTTAAAAAAAAAACCTTACAGCAAAGACTTTTCTCAGCTTATTCATTTCTAATTTAAGTACATTAAATTTGGGCAAAACCTTTCAAATTTTATATAATCAAAAGTCATCTTTTTTCACCTTCTGTGATTCTTCCTATAATTTATTCAGTTATGAACTTTCCTCCTATCCATAGATCTGAACAGTAATTTCTTCCTTGCTATTCTATTTGATTAAGATGTCACATTTATGTAAGTTATGTGTCAATTTGGAACTTATAGTTATATGAAAGAAAAAAATGTTGGGCAACACCTAATTACTACCAAATTCTATTCTTGTTTTTCAGCACTTTTTATTAAGTTGTGAGTTATTATTCCAATAACTAGAGTCTTTAGATACATTGAACAGAATACTACTAAATTTATTTGCTTCTGTATGTTCTACATGCAATCTATTCCACTGATTGAAAGCCTTATAACCGTTCTGTATTATAGTTTGAGAATTGTTGATACATCCCTTTCTTGCCACTTTTTTAATTATTCCCTTTTTAGATTTTTTTGTCTTTTATTTTTGTATTTGAATTTCATTTTCTTTGGCTTTATAAATTGTTGGATAATATTGTCACTTTCATTACATTGCCACAACCTACCTATATGCAGTTAATTTAGGTCTATTTTCATATGTTCAATATAAAGAAGAAAAAAAAAATAAAGATTTGAATAGAAAAAGTAAAGATGCTAGATCTCTAATAATTATGGAATGGAAATAGAAAGAGATTTACATATCTCTTAGCTGTATATATGTTAACTTTGAAAAAATTTCCCCTTTATTGAGATATAAAGACCTTACCAAAAATGTAGGAAAATAGAAATACTTTTTATAATGTGACAAAATTATATCTAAAAAGGTCTCTGAATAAATAATTTAAAATAATTACAGAAAATAATTTTAAAGAATTGTTGTGGAATTTAAAAAAAACAATAGAAAATTTCATCAAAGAAAACCATAACAAAATTCATGGAATAAGACTAAGGAATTTCTATGTGAAAATATATGTGTGTGTATACATATATATGTAAATACTTTCAGCAATAAAAGAGATGCTTTCATCATCCCATTTCATCAGATACATACAAATTCATAAATTAGACTTGGTATGACTTGAAGAACAAAAAATAAAAAAACTCCCTATTCAGGAGCAAAGTAGAAATTCTGAGAATCAAAAAAGTGATTTATATAATTGTAAGAAAAATCTATTGGATTTATAAATAACTAAGGCATTTTTAATGTAATAGAATAATCAGTTATCTAATTTTTTCCCCTAAGGCAATTGGGGTTAAGTGATTTGCCCAAGGTCACAAAGCTAGGACATGTTAAGTGTCTGAGTTCAGATTTGAACTCAGGTCTTCCTGACTTCAGGGCTGGTGCTCTATCCACTGTACCACCTAGCTGCCCCTCTAAATTGTTTTTTTAGAAGAGAGAACGAAAATACACCAAAAATAAAAAGAGACCATAATGTAAGAGAAAATACAAAAAAAAATGTCATCCAAAACATTTTTTAACCCAATTCCTCAATTCTATGTTAGTTCTTTAGCTTAACTAATTCATGTGATTGACTGTTATGGCAAACTGTTTTTCATATAAGTCTACATACCCCTAAATGATGTTTTGTTTTGTTTTTAATTTTCAATTAGTAGGATTTCCAGCTTTTAAATTTTTTTCTTTAATTAGGATTTTCTTATCTAGTCATCTCTGATCTTTAATTAGAAAATTCTTGTTGAAGTTTAAGATTACACAGAAGCTGTCTTAATCTCTTGTCAGGTACAAGACCTTATGTAAAAATAAAACTTCCATGCATTTTCTGCTTCTTACTTTCTCCCCCATCTTATATCTTTCTTGTCCCAATATCTTTTGTCCCCACTAACACATGAGTACAGTGAGTTTGTTCTGCCTTTTCGCATGCTATGTATGATGCTGCTAGTTAACTCACTGAGCCATATTTCATCAGCAAATAGTAGATTACTGCTGATTTTAATGAAAACAGAAATTGCCTTCAGTTGTTTCCTGCTAGGAGGGCTGATATAGAAATTCAACTTCCAGCCTAATCTGGTTTTTTTTCTCATTTGTTCTCCCCAATATTCAGATTTCAGACATGCAATGCATCTTACTTTTTTTTTAATTGCCTCAGTATATTCTCTTGTAGAGCTCAATTCAATTCAACATTATTCATTAAAAATCCAGACTGTACAAGGCACAATACAAGGTCTTGGAGATATAAAGATAAGAAGCACCACATTTACTGCCTTCATATTGCTGATAGTTATCTAATCCACATTGCTAAGTTTAGAGACATTGTATCCTATAATATAGAAAATTAGCTTAAAATTTTTTGATCCCTCCTTTGTACCAGAGAACAAGGAATATCTATTCAGGATTAGTATGGAATCTTCCCTGAAGAAACTTACTTTTAGGAGGATATAATACATATCTCTAATATTCAATGTCACATTATGAGTACATTATACACTAATAGAACAAAGTGCTAAATGAAGTCCTAATAAGAAGGTCTTCATCAACCTGGAATTAGAAAAGGCTTCTTCTAGGAAGCTATATACAAATTAAGCTTTAAAGTATAAATGAGAATTTCAACAGACAAAGAGGGTAAGGGAGTATATTTTAACTACAGAAGAACCAAAGCTATGAAATACAGAATGCTAGGTGGAGCACTGGATGGGCTACTAGGCTTGAAATTAGAAAGTCTTGAGTTTCTGGCCTCAGAAACTAAATAGGTATGTGACCCTGGATAGGTCACTAAACTTTGTTTGTCTCTGTTTCCTCATTTGTAAAATGATCTGGAGAAGGAAATGGCAAACCAATCCAAAATCTTTGCCAAGAAAACCCCAAAAGGGCCACAAAGAGTTGAATGCAATTGAAAATGACTAAAGCAGCAGCAAATTTAGAGTACAGAGGGAACCCCAATGTGTCTAAAGCATATATTGTTTGGAGGGCAATAATATAGTATACTATTGAATATGACCTAGGGACAATTAATCTAAGAAAATGTAAATGGTAGATAAAATTTTGATTATACGTAACAAAGAAGGGAATACAACCAGTATAGTGCAGCATCTGAAGAAGTCATTCAATAAAAACTTGATTGACAGTTGTCAGAGCATTGCAAAGATAATAGTAAAAGTCAAAACATGGGGGGGGGGTTGATCCTTTAACTAAATAATGAAGCGATAGAGATTCAAGCATTCCAGAGTGAAGCTCTATAAAGAAAGCAGGTGAATTAAGTTGCTTAAATGATACCTTCATAAATAAATTATATATTGTAATTTATGTATGTTTGTGTTTGTTCTTGTACCATCGATTCAGTTTATGCCGACTTTTTGTAATCCCATTTGGGGTTTTCTTAGTAAAGATACTGGAATAGTTTGCCATTTCATTCTCTAGCTCATGTTTCAGATGAGGAAACTGAGGCAAACTGGGTTAAATATCTTGTCCAGAGTCAAAGAGCTAGTAAGTATCTGAGGTCAGATTTGAACTCAGGAGGATGAGTCTTCCTGACTCCAGAACCAGCATTTTGTGCATTGTGCCCCCAATTGCCCTTTACATGTGTGCACATGTGTGTGTGTATGTATGTGTGTATAAATGCTCATGTACATACCATATATTTATGTATGTGTCAATTCACCTATAAGTACATACATATGTATATCTATGTGTCTATAAAGACCACAGACACACAGATATATTATACATGCATACATAAATGCATATTTATATCTATCTCTATCTCTGTCTTTATATCTATGTCTATAGATTTAGATATATAAAATAGCAGCCAGGGAGAATAGATACTGGAATAGCTTATGTTTGTGAAGACCTTGGTTCAAATCCTTCTTCTAATAAAATCATATACATATGTGTGTGTATGCATATATATATATATATATATGTGTGTGTGTGTGTGTGTGTGTATGTGTGTGTGTGTGTTTGTACTATGCTCAGACAGAAAATGTTTCAACATCAGAAGTTACTTATCAATCAATAACATCACTGGTCCAGACATACACACATACACACACACACACCTACATACATAGGTATAAAACACCCATACATATGTATTTATTTGTAGCTATGTTTATACACACCTATGTATACACATACATAATTTTTTAGTGCAGCTACTTGAAGGGTGGTCATATGGAAGAACTTGTTCTACATGCCCAGAGAGGGCAAAAATAATAAAAATAAGTAGATTCTTAAAAGGGTTAAATTTAGGTTTGAAGTAAAGAAAATTTCCCTAACAATTAAATCTACTGCCCAATGAAATGGGCTTCCTTAGGAGGAGTGTATATGGAACCCTTATAAGAGATCTTCCAACAAAGCCTGGGCAGCCACTTGCTCTTCCCCACATTATAGTGGGGATTCCTTTCTGGAATGGATTGGACTAGATGAACTCTGAAACTCTGTAATTCTATTAGATTTATATTCTGGTATCCTTCCCTCACTCCTCATTTTTATAGTAAATTGGCTAATATAAGCAACTAAAAAACAAGACTATTCCAAGCTGTGGAACCAAATCCACAATAAGCAGTTAATGCTACATCAAGCAAAGATTAGGACCTTGGCTCATAATGATAGTTGTGGTATGGCTAGCCACTCCATGATTGTGTCTCCTTTTTCATATCTCATTTGACCCTCTTTCTTATTGTGGATGATTTGCAATTTGCTTTTAATTCTTATTCTCAAGTGAAGAGAATTGCAAAAGCAATAGTGATCGGTACACACATCTGATAGCTAGAAAACAGACTAACATTTGGTGGCATTCAGAAACTCGTTGCCAATTTGGGTCCCCTTCTTTCTGTGACACTTCCAAAGGACACTCTCTCCTTCTTTAGAAAAAGTTCACTTTTACTTTTTTGGTCTCTTGGTGTGTTTTGTGACAAGTCACAGGCAAGGTGATTGACTGGTTTTCTAATCTAAAATGATAAATTCTTGTGAAACTCATTGTATGCTTCAATACTGGCAGACTCTTAAAGCAGCTGGTTGACCTGCCATGGCATAATTGCCAGGCATTCTCTTGCTCATGAGACCTATTTCTGAACTTCACAGATTTTTTTAGTAGCAACCAGAAGTTCTTGAGCCAGAGGCTAGAACAGAAGCAGATGAGAGTTCCTTTGGCTGTTGGCCATGGCAATATTCCAAATTTGGGTAAAATTTTTCCTACTTATGCAGAAAAGTGCCCAAGGAAATCCCTAATGGAATTCTAGTTCTGGACTCTCAATGATAAGGATCTTTGCTCACTTTTAGGGCCAGAGATCAGCAGAAAGAAACTCTCTTAGTTGGCTACCTTAATAACCTTATTAACAGCACTTTCTTTTCTTTTTTATATGAAACTATAAATCTCTTATGTGTAACTTGCTATTTCTTTTAAATATATGATAAAGTTATCATGTATTTTTCCCTTTTTTCCTCCCTCCCCCCAGAAATGGCTACCATTGGACATAAATACATACAAATGTGTATATGTGTATAGTCATTCTATGTATCTATGTATCAGTTCCTTCCCTGGATGCAGATAGTGTCTTCCTTTGTGTGTCCTTTGTGTTAATTTGAGTATTTATAATAGTTAAAATGACTTATTCAAAGTTGTTTTTTAAACAATATTGCTGTCACTCTATACAATATTCTCTTGGTTTTGTTCGTTTCATTCTTCATAATTTGATGTGTCTGTCTATGTTTTCCTAAGATCATTTAAGCTCATGATTTCTTGTAGTACAATAGTGTTCCATCACAATCATATACCACAACTTGTTTAGCCACCCTCCATTTGATGGGCATCCCTAAATTTCTAGCTCTTTGTCCCAAAAAATAGAGCTGTTATAAATATTTTTAAAACACAGACATGCTTTGGCTTTTTCCCTGATCATCTTTGGAAATAGACCTAGTAGTGTTATTGCTGGGAAGTTTAATAAATTTTTGAACATAATTCCAGATTGCAATAATATTAATAACAAAAATAATATTTTTTTCAAACTGCATGACCAAGAATGCAAGACTGAAGTTGCAATTCAATAATTTTCCATCTCTAGACTTCTTTTTCTTGGAGATACTGAAAGTGAAAAAATGTGGATTTTAGTTTCACAACTCATTTGGCAAGACAAATGATGGAGGGCTGGATTCCCTGTGTTGTCATTTAGCTTTGACATAAGGCTCTATAGTTTGCCTTCTCTGTCATCATTAAGTACTTTGGCAGATAGCCCATTCTGTGTGTCTGTTCTCCAGGGGAAAAAAGAAAAAGGAAAAAAAAACCCTTATCTTTCCTTCTAATGTAAAGTTTCTCTCTTTATTGTTGTTTTTACTGTTACAATCTCCCCTTACTCCTCCCCAGAAATAAGAGCTTGATCTTTCTATTTCCAGGGTTACCTTGTCTTCTCTCTTTGTTCCTCCTAAGAATCCTTTTTTTCACACACCTCCTTGATAAGGTTCAATTTATCTGACTCATGACATTTTTTCCTGTTCATATCCCTTTCATCTTTCCTGATGCTCCCTATTTCTCCTTTCATTCAGTGAAATTCACACTGTTAAGAAACCTACTTTTCTGCTTCAGCCTTCTGAAGTCAATCTATGTTTTCCCTCAGTCTTGTGCCATTTAGTATAAGCTGTTTTGATGTTACTTATTTCTGTTGTTTCAAGCATGCTTTACTTTTTGTGAGCCCATTTGGGAGATTTCTTAGCAAAGGACATTTCCTTCTCCAGTTCATTTTACAGATGATTTACTCAGGGACACTTAGCTTTTAAGTATCTGAGGCTGGATTTGAACTCAGTTCTTTTTGATAGCAAGCTCAGTATTCTATTCATTGTGCCATCTAGCAAAGATAATATATAATCTTCACTGATATTAATACCTCAGTATAAATTAGTTTGGGGCAATGAGGTAGTGCAGTAATTAAGTGTTGGGCCTGAAGTTAAGAAGACTCATCTTCTTGAATTTAAATTTGCCTCAGATATTTAGTAGCTATGACCCTGAGCAAGTCACTTAACTTTGCCTCAGTTTGCTCATCTGTAAAATGAGCTGGAGAAGGAAATGGGAAAGCACTAGTATTTTTGCCAAGAAAATCCAATATGGGGTCATGAAGAGTCAGACATGATTCGTACAACTGAAGAACAACTAGGAAATTAATTTATAGCAAATAATTTAGGAAGCTCTGTTCTGTTCTTAAACTACACTGGCTTCATACAGTGGTGGGGCAGGTGGCCCAGCATGTCCATGGACACCTTGTCCCCTTATCTGAGATCCCAAACTCTTTTGAACTTCTCTCACTGTACATATATATCTTATATTTCTCTTTGTATGTTATTCATATATGTCTTTTCTTAGCTACTAGTACAGATACTCCACAAAACCAGTGTACTGTGTCTTTAATATTACTACCCAAATAATCTTCCCAAACATAATACTAGGATCATGTCAATCCTCAATTTCTAAAAAAAGCTTTTAATGACTCCCCATTTTCTACAGAAGAAAGGAAACAAACATTTATTTAGTGCTTCCTTTCTTCCAAGCACTGTGCTAATAAGGGCTTTAAAAATATTTTGTCATCAGATCATTATACACAGCAATATCAATATTATACAACGATCAATTCTGATGAATGTGGCTCTTTCCAACAATGATGCCAGTACCAATGATCTTATGATAAAGAGAGTCATCTACACTCAGAGAGAGGACTGTGGGAACTGAGGGTGGATCACAACACAACATTTTCACTCTTTTTGTTGTTGTTTGCTTGCATTTCGTTTTCTTTCTCATTTTTTTTCCTTTTTGATCTGATTTTTCTTGTGCAAAAAGATAATTGTATAAATAAGTTCACACATATTGAATTTAACATATATTTTAACATGTATAACATATATTGGATTGATTGACATCCAGGGGAGAGGGTAGGAGGAAGGAGGAGAAAATCAGAAACACAAGGCTATGCAAGGGTCAATGTTGAAAAATTATCCGTGTATATGTTTTGAAAATAAAAAGCTTTAAAAATGTTATCATTTGATTCTCATAACAACTTTGGGAGTTAGATGTTGTTCCTCATTTTACAAATGAGAAAACTGAGGTAGAAAGAAATTAAAACACTTTCTCAGGGTCACTTAGCTAATTAGTATCTGAAACTGATTCCATGATTTTATTTTATTTTATTTTTTTGCTGCTCTGTCATATCAAAAAAAGCGTTATTATTCAGTCATTTTAATAGTATCCAAGTCTTCGGCACCTCATTTGGGATTTTCTTGACAAAGATACTGGAGTCTTTTTGCCATTTCTTTCTCCAGCTAATTTTGCATAGGGAAACTAAATGAATCGCCCAGTGTCATACCGCTGATAAATGTCTGGAGTTGAATCTGAGCTCAGGTCTTCTTGACTCCAGGCCTGGCATTTTATCCATTGTGCTGTTTAGATGCTCTCTACCTAAAAGGTAGATTTATACAGTTATATAGCTTATACAATTCAGCTCACATTCATAATATCTGATTCTGTCCTTAAAAGGATATTTAGGAAATGGTTTGTGCTTATCTCCCCCCAGTTAGAGAGCCAGGTAAAGTTCTCTCTCCTTCTTGTGTCCTATTGTATCCTCATACTACAAACACAATAGGATTAACCACAAGTGGTTTTTGAGAAATATTAGTAAATCTAGCAAATGCTTGGACAGAATAAATTTTAAAAACACACAAAAGAAGGACAGACTGGGGTGGGATGTGGCTCTCTTATTGTCCCCTTGGCCAAATATTCCTAATGTCTTTCCCTATTCCTGCTGCAGGTGTGAGCTACCAGAATAAAACTCATAAATATAATTACATGAACTTTCTTCCTGGTCCTTTTAGAAAGGTCATCTCTTATTGTCTAACAGAAAAGAATTGCAGATGTTACAGGCACCAGCTGCTGCTGGTAATACAGCTGTACTCCAGGGATGACCTGCACCTCTCCTTTGTTTGCTCTCTTTTTAAGAGTGCCATCCTCTGGAAAAACACAACATAGCCATACTTGAGTCCCCCTTTCCACTCTCATCCTCAGGCTTTTCTCCCATGGATTTCTTGTCTTCCCAAACTGGGAAAAATTACAAATCACAGAGGGTACTGTGCAAGCCCATCCTTGGCAAAGAGTAGTTGCACTATTATGATTAAACCTTCCATTTAAGTCACACTTTTACAGTTACAGTGTTTTCTGGTATTTCTCAAATGGATAGGATTTGGATAAGTGGGGGAGGGGAAAAGTCCCTCTTCATTCCAGGAAGATGGAAGAGTTTCGCCAAAAAGGTCAAAAGCAAGAAGGCACACAGTGAATTCAGAAACCAACAAGTAAACCAAACAGCCTATAATTATATTGAGAGCAGGAGATAAAATTGAAAAGATCAGAAATAAGTAAATTTTAGAAGGTCTTAAAGCACTAGGCTATGGGAGTTGGAATTTATTTTGGAATTTTTACTATACTTATATATAGCTTTTATTTTAACTTTGAGTAATGTTGTCAATCCCCTATAGATCTGGACTAATGAGATATATCGATATAACTATACACACAGAAACACATTTATACAATATATATAACATACATGCATATATGTTATAAATATAAAAATACTTACATTTATATGTATTGTCATAAGTAGATTTGTTGAAGTTGTATCTTAAGCTGCACTGAATTTAAAACACTAAACCTATATAACTATAGATATTATTTGTTGTTTTTCAGTGTTTCAGTCATTTATGATTCTTCATGACTCCATAATTGTGGATACAGCAAGTTATTGGAATTTAAATCCTTTTGGTCATTTGGCCTTTGCGGTTCCCATGGCAGTAAACTACTGAGACTTACTGAGTAAGAAGCTAATGTTGTAAAAACATAAAATGACAGCACTTCTAAGATAGAAGAAATCTGAGATGTCATCTAGTCCAGTAGTGTTAACTTCACATGGAAACTGATTCCTGACCAAAGCATATTGACTTGAAAGACTACAAATTCACATTATCTATGTTTTATCATATTTTTATATATTTTAAAAATATTTCCCAATTACATTTTATTTTCTTAATATTTTTATATTTACCAACTAATTATACTTCTCCTGAGAGTTGTGCGTTGAGGGCCCAAGTTGGTCATTTGACAGCTATGATCTAGCATATGGAAACTCTCTACAAAATGTGTGACAAGTGACCACCTAACCTCCACTTGTCTATGCCACTTTTGGACAGCTCTATTGGAAAGCTTGATTTTTCTCTTCTCTTACTTAATCTTCCTATCCACAACTTCCACTCATCTACCCTTCTTTCAAAGGACAAAAGAACCAAGGCTAATTTATTTTCCATGTGAAAGTCCTTCAGATATTTGAAGAGAGATATGTCCCTAACCCCTAATATTTTTTCTTCCCTTGGTTAAGCATTCCTAGTTCCTTCAGCTATTTCACATATGTCATCAACTTTCATCTAATGTGTCAGACCTCATGAGGCCAAACGGCCAAAAGAGTTTTATAATTCAATAGCTTGGTATCCAGAGTGTCCGATATATTTAGAATCACATCATTAGCCCCATCAAATTAAACTGTACCTTACAAATGAGATTTTTAAAGGGAAAACATGGGGTTCAAATGAATGTGAAATTGTAAAAAATTTTCACCATCTGTATTTGTGAATATCAGTCTATCAGCAAAAGCCAACAGTAAAAACATAGTCATTATAGGAAAAAAAAGAAAATAATTGCTTTTGCAGGCTAGAACTGTCTGTAAAACAGAATAAACATTGCTTGTTGAATATAAAGTTGGCATCAAGGTAATTACAAAATATAGCACATCACAAGTTATGGTAATATAAAATTAAGCTTCTAACATAAATCTAGTCCAGGAACATCTAATACTATCAGTTTGATAATATGTTCCTAACTCACATAATTGCAGATAATCATTTGAACACATTCAATGATGTTAAAATAAGCCCTGCCATGTCAAGGCACAGTAGATTTTATTTTTTTTTATTTTAAGCTTTTTATTTGTATAACATATGTATGGGTAGTTCCCCAACCTTGATCTTTACAAAGCTTTCCAATACAAATTTTACCCCCAGTCCCCTCCCCTCCCCCAGATGGCAGGAAGTCCACTACATGTTAATAATGTTGAAATGCTTGAGAAGTTATGCAAGAAAAATCCTATCTACAAGAAAAAAAAAAGAATCAGAGAAAGGCAACACAATGCAAGCAAATGTCAATACAGATCATGAAAATGCTATGTTGTGGCCTATATTTCATGTCCCTCTTTCTGGGTGTATATGGCTCTCTTCAGTGAACAACTGGAACTGGTTTGAGGCAATTCTTTATTGCAGAGAGCCATGTCCATCAGAATTGATCATCATGTAATACTGTTGTTGCTATGCCTGATGATCTCCTGGTTCTGCTCGTTTCACTCAGCATCAGTTCATGCAAGTCTCTCCAGGCCTCTCTGAAATCGTCCTGCTGGTCGTTTCTTACAGAGCAATAATATTCCATAATATTCATATACCATAATTTATTCAGCCACTCTCCAATTGATGGGCATCCCTTCAGTTTCCAGCCTTTAGCCACTACAAAAAGGGCTGCCACAAACATTCTTGCACAGGTGGGTCCCTTTCCCTCCTCTAAGATCTCTTTGGGATATAGGCCCAGTAGAAACACTGCTGGGTCAAAGGGTATGCACAGTTTAACAACTTTTTGAGCATAGCTCCAAATTGCTCTCCAGAATGGTTGGATCCTTTCACAGTTCCACCAACAATGTATTAGTGTCCCAGCCCTCCCACATCCCCTCCAACATTCATCGTTATCTTTTCCTGTCATTTTCGCCAATCTGACAGGTGTGTAGTGGTATCTCAGAGTTGTTTTAATTTGCATTTCTCTGATCAACAGTGATTTGGAGCAACTTTTCATATGACTAGAGATGGTTTTAATTTCATCATCTGAAAATTGTCTGTTCATATCCCTTGACCATTTATCTATTGAAGAGTGGCTTGAATTCTTATATATATGAGACAATTCTCTATATATTTTAGAAATGAGGCCTTTATCAGAACCATTAAATGTAAAAATGATTTCCCATTTAGATGCTTCTCTCCTAATCTTGTCTGCATTTGTTTTGTTTGTACAGAAACTTTTTAACTTAATATAGTCAAAATTATCCATCTGGTGTTCAATTAGGAGTTCCAAGTCTTCTTTGGACATAAATTTGTTCCACCTCCACAGGTCTGAGAGATAAACTATATTACGTTCCTCTAACTTGCTTACAAAGTCCCTCTTTATATCTAGATCATGAACCCATTTAGATCTTATCTTGGTATGTGGTGTTAGGTATGGGTCAAGCCCTAATTTCTTCCACACTAGTTTCCAATTTTCCCAGCAGTTTTTGCCAAATAGAGAGTATTTATCCCAAAAGCTGTGTTCTTTGGGTTTATCGAACACTAGATTGTTAAGGTTAATGCCTAGGTTGTCCTGATAACCTATCCTGTGCCACTGATCGACTGCTCTATTTCTTATCCAGTACCAAACGGTTTTGATGACCGCTGCTTTATAATATAGTTTTAGATCTGGTACAGCAAGGCCACCTTCATCTGCCTTTTTTTTTCATTAATCCCCTTGAAATCCTTGACCTTTTGTTCTTCCAAATGAACTTTGCTACTATTTTTTCTAAATCTGTAAAATAATTTCTTGGGAGTTTGATTGGTATGGCACTAAATAAGTAGATTAGTTTGGGTAGTATTGTCATTTTTATTATGTTTGCTCTGCCTACCCATGAGCACTTAATATTTTTCCAATTGATTAGGTCTGATTTTATTTGTGTGGAAAGTGTTTTGTAATTTAGTTCGTATAGTTTCTGACTTTTCCTTCGCAGATAGATTCCCAAATATTTTATCCTATCATCTGCTATTTGGAATGGAATTTCTTTTTGTATCTCCTGCTGCTGAACTTTGCTGGTAATATATAAAAATGCTGATGATTTATGTGGATTAATTTTGAATCCTGCAACTTTGCCAAAGTTGTGAATTGTTTCTAGTAGTTTTTTAGTTGAGTCTCTAGGGTTCTCTAAGTATACCATCATGTCATCTGCAAAGAGTGATAATTTGGTTTCTTCGTTACCTACTCTGATTCCTTTTATCTCTTTTTCTTCTCTTATTGCTAAAGCTAACATTTGTAATACAATATTAAATAGTAATGGTGACAGTGGGCAGCCTTGTTTCACTCCTGATTTATTGGGAATGGTTTTAGTTTGTCTCCATTACATATGATGCTTGCTGATGGTTTTAAATAGATGATACTGATCATTTTAAGGAAAAGCCCATTTATTCCTATACTCTCTAGTGTTTTTAATAGGAAAGGGTGTTAGATTTTGTCAAAGGCTTTTTCTGCATCTATTGAGATAATCATATGGTTTTTGTTAATTTGGTTATTAATATAATTAATTATGCTGATAGTTTTCCTAATATTGAACCAGCCCTGCATCCCTGGTATAAATCCTACTTGGTCATAGTGTACTATCCTGGGGATGACTTTCTGTAATCTCATTGCTAAAATCTTATTTAAAAGTTTTGCATCAATATTCATTAGGGAAATTGGTCTATAGTTTTCTTTCTCTGTTTTTACCCTACCTGGTTTAGCTATCAGCACCATATCGGTCTCATAGAAGGATTCTGGCAGTATACCTTCTGTCCCTAATTTCTCAAATAGTTTGTGTAGTATTGGAATTAATTGTTCTTTGAATGTTTGGTAGAATTCACATGTAAATCCATCTGGCCCTGGAGATTTTTTCTTAGGGAGTTGGTTAATGGCTTGTTCTATTTCTTTTTCTAATATGGGACTATTTAAATAATTTATATCCTCTTCTGTTAACCTCGGCAATCTATATTTTTGTAGATATTCCTCCATTTCATTCAGATTTTCAAACTTACTGGCATAAAGTTGGGCAAAGTAATTCCTAATTATTGCTTTAATTTCCTCTTCATTGGAGGAAAGTTCTCCCTTATCATTCTTGAGACTAACAATTTGATTTTCCTCTTTCCTTTTTCTTATCAAATTAACTAAAGGCTTATCTATTTTGTTAGTTTTTTCATAGAACCAACTCTTAGTTTTATTTATTAACTCAATAGTTTTCTTATTTTCGATTTTATTAATTTCTCCTTTTACTTTTAGAATTTCCAATTTGGTATTTAATTGAGGGTTTTTAATTTGTTGTTTTTCTAGTTTTTTTAATAATAAGCCCAATTCATTGATCTTTTCTTTCTCTATTTTATGCAAGTAAGCATCTAGAGATATAAAATTGCCCCTTAAAACCGCTTTGGCCGAATCCCACAAATTTTGGTATGTTGTCTCCTTATTGTCATTCTCCTGGATGAAATTATTGATTGTGTCTATGATTTGCTCTTTCACCCATTCATTCTTCAGGATTAGATTATTTAATTTCCAATTACCTTTTGGTTTATTTTCTCCTGGCCTTATATTGCATGTGATTTTTATTGCATCATGATCTGAAAAGGATGCATTTACTATTTCTGCCTTTCTGCATTTGATTTTAAGGTTTTTATGCCCTAATACATGGTCAATTTTTGTATAGGTTCCATGGACTGCTGAGAAAAAAGTAAACTCTCTACTGTCTCCATTCAACTTTCTCCATAGATCTATCATACCTAACTTTTCTAACAATTGGTTTATCTCCCTAGTTTCTTTCTTGTTTATTTTGTAGTTTGATTTATCTAATTCTGAGAGAGCAAGGTTGAGATCCCCCACTAGTATCGTTTGGCTGTCTATTTCTTCTTGCATCTCTCTTAATTTCTCCCCTAGGAATTTGTGTGCTATTGCACTTGGTGCATATATATTTAGTATAGATATTGCTACATTATCTATGGTACCCTTTAATAAAATATAGTTTCCTTCCTTATCTCTTTTGATTAGATCTATCTTGGCTTTTACTTGATCTGAGATAAG